>JAYJMJ010271620.1:0-96085 GCA_036873875.1 Laminaria ephemera | reverse complement strand
TTGACGTTGACCGTTAATGTCAGGCCGGTCCCCGGGGTGGTGGTGCCGCTGATGACCGGCGTTTGATTTTGGGTGGTTTGTGAGGTAACACCCGGTGCAGGTGGTGGTGTCAGATCAATAGTCAGGTCAGGGACCGTGGCGTCAATGGTCGTATTTCCCGCCACATCAACGACGGTGGCAGTAACATCGTAAGTGGCTTCAGAAAGACTATCCGTGAGGGGGATAGTAAGATCCCAGGTGCCGTCGCCATTGTCGATCAGGTTGCCGCCGCCCGCTGTGTAGGTACTTCCATTCACAGCGACGGTTAGAGTTTCACCGCTGCCGACAGTAGCGGTGCCGCTAATAACGGGTGTGCCGGTGTTGGTGGTCTGTGCAATCACTGTTGGGGCAACTGGTGCAAGCAGATCGATAATCAATTCTGCTGTGCTGTTATCGGTGGTGCTGTTACCAGCAGTATCAGTGACGGTCGCAGTAACTTCGTAAGTTGAATCAGGCAGTGTATCGGTGGCAGGGATAGTGAGATCCCATGTACCGTCGCCATTATCCATCAGATTGCTATCACCGGCAGTGTAGGTAATCGCGTTAACAACAACGGTAAGTATTTCGCCTGCGCCAACGGTAGCTGTGCCGCTAATAACCGGAGTGCCGGTGTTGGTGGTTTGTGGTATCACAGTTGGCGCGACCGGTGCGAGCAGGTCAATGACCAGTTCGGTGGCAGTGCTGTCAGTGGTGCTGTTACCCGCAGGATCAGTCACTGTAACGATCACGTCGTAGGTAGCGTCTGCCAGAGTGTCTGCTGCAGGGATAGTGAGATCCCATGTACCGTCACCATTATCAATCAGGTTGCCGTCACCGGCGGTGTAGGTGATGCCGTTTACATCAACGGTAAGTACATCACCCGGATTAACTGTTGCTGCGCCGCTGATGACGGGTGTGCCGGTATTGATCGTTTGTGAGGTGACAGCAGGTGCCACCGGAGCAGTGGTATCGACTAATAGTTCAAGGTTACTGGGATCGGTGCTGGTATTCAGGGCAAGATCGGTGACGACAGCGGTGACATCGTAAGTGGCTTCAGCCAGAACATCAGCAGCAGGAATGGTCAGATCCCATGTGCCGTCGGTGTTATCAACGAGATTGCCATCACCGGCTGTGTAAATGATGGCGTTAACTTCAACAGTCAGTGTATCAGTGGCACCAACAACAGCGGTACCGCTGATCACGGGTGTGGTGTCATTAGTCGTAAGACTGGTGACACCGGGTGAAGGTGGTGCAGTGATGTCTACCACCAGTTCATTGCTACCGGGGTCTGTGCTTGTGTTGCCTGCCACATCAGTCAGATTGGCCAGTACTTCGTAGGTGGCTTCCGGTAGCAAGTTGATGGCAGGAATGGTGAGATCCCAGGTGCCGTCGGCATTGTCGACAAGGTTACCGTCACCAGCAGTATAGGTAATGCCATTGACGTTGACCGTTAATGTCAGGCCGGTCCCCGGGGTGGTGGTGCCGCTGATGACCGGCGTTTGATTTTGGGTGGTCTGTGAGGTGACACCCGGTGCAGGTGGTGGTGTCAGATCAATAGTCAGGTCAGGGTTTGTGACATCAGTGGTGGCGTTTCCGGCAATGTCAGTGACGGTGGCGGTAACGTCGTAAACAGCTTCTGGCAAGGTGTCGGCGGCAGGGATGGTGAGATCCCAGGTACCGTCGCCATTATCGACCAGGCTGCCGTCACCGGCGGTATAAATTATACCGTTAACAGAAACCGTTAGCGTTTCGCCGCTGCCGACAGTAGCGGTACCACTAATGACAGGAGTGCCAGTATTGATAGTCTGTGCAGTCACAGTTGGTATGACTGGCGCGACCAGATCAATAGTCAATTCAGCTGCGGTGTTATCGGAAGTGCTGTTTCCTGCATCATCGGTTACGGTTGCTTCAACGTCATAAGTGGCGTCAGGTAATGTATTGGCAGCCGGGATGGTGAGATCCCATGTGCCGTCGCCGTTATTAACCAGATCGCCATCAGCTTCAGTGTAAGCTACGCCGTTTACCGTCACTGTTAATGTCTCATCCGATGCGACAGTGGCTGTACCGCTGATGACGGGTGTACCGGTATTGATTGTTTGTGCAGTTACGGTGGGTGCGGCGGGTGCAACCAGATCGATAATCAACTCAGCTGAAGTCGCATCAGTGGTGCTGTTTCCGGCTGCATCAGCAACGGTGGCTGTTACGTCATAAGTGGCGTCAGTCAGTATGTCTGTGACAGGTATCGTCAAATCCCAGGTACTGTTGGGGTTGACAACCAGATTGCCATCCCCTGCGGTATAGGTAACTCCGTTGACTGTCACGGTTAAAATTTCACCTGCATCAATAGTCACTGCACCACTTATAACTGGTGTCCCGGTGTTAGTAGTTTGTGCGGTAACGGTTGGAGTAACCGGTGCGACCAGATCGATGACCAGCTCGGTGGCAGAACTGTCACTCGTGTTGTTGCCGGCTGCATCGGTAACCGTCACCAGTACTTCATAACTGGCGTCAGGCAAGGCGTTGGCAGCAGGGATAGTCAGATCCCAGGTGCCGTCGCCGTTATCAACCAAATTGCCATCGCCGGCGGTGTAGGTGACTCCACTTACCGTGACGGTCAGGGTCTCGCCAGTGCCAACAGTGGCTGTTCCACTGATTACCGGCGTAGCGGTATTCGTAGTTTGCGAAGTGACTGCAGGTACCGCCGGCGCTGTCAGGTCGACTATTAGCTCGTTGCTGGTAGCGTCGCTTGAAGGGTTTCCTGCGATGTCTGTAACGGTAGCGATAACTTCGTAGGTGCCTTCAACCACAGCTTGTGTGGCGGGGATTGTCAGAGTCCAGGTGCCATCGCCGTTATTAACAAGGTTACCGTCACCAGTCATATAGTTAACACCATCGACTAAGACCGTTAGTGAATCTCCGGTCGTAACCGTGGCAGAACCGCTGATTACTGGTGTTGGTGAATTACTGATCTGGGATATCACAGTCGGTATTACCGGTGCAGTTAGATCAAGCACGGCCATGTCAGTGGATAGTATTGAAACATTGCCTGCCATATCGACGATCCAGGTGTCTACCTGCACGCTACCGCCGTCTCCGGGAGATGTAGTTTGCGTTGAGTAACTTCCAGCACCGATATGCACACCAGACAAGGTTATGGTGGTCTGCGTACCGTTGATATCTATAATCAGTTGATCACCAGAGACAGCATCGCCTGGTAGTGACACACGAATATCAATCGGGCCTGTCAGTTCTGCCAGATTAATTAGTGCATCATTATTGGTGTCTTCAGTGATGCTAACACTGGGCGCTGAAGTCGCTGTGAAATCCACTGTGGCAGAGTCTTGTGCGTTAGGAGAAACGTTTCCTGCGATGTCAGTAAGTGTGGCATCAACGGTTAGCATGATACCGTCTGCAGGTGTTGCAAAACTGGTGGCTACTGCGCCATTTGTGATATCGCCTGTGGTCAGAACTACTGTCGTGATTGTTATTCCGTCAGTGACATTGATAGTGTCACCTACAGCTGCATCGGCTGGCAGTGTCAGGGTGACATCGGCATCACTGGCGCTTTCGGCAGCGGAGATGAGGCCATTGTTGTCGGTGTCTTCATCAATGTTTACGGCAAGTGCCAGCGGGGCGGTTAAATCGATGATTAGTTCGTCATTACCGTTGTCAGCGGTGAAGTTGCCAGCAAGGTCGGCCACCTTTGCTGTTACATTGTAAATGGCTTCCGGCAAAGTGTTTGCTGCCGGAATAGTCAGATCCCATGTGCCGTCGGTGTTGTCAATGAGATTGCCGTCACCGGCGGTGTAGGTGATGTTGTTGACTTCAACAGTCAGCACTTCATCCGGGCTGACGGTCGCCGTGCCGCTGATTACCGGCGTGCCAGTGTTGGTGGTTTGTGCAGTTACAACAGGCGACACAGGTGCGGTGGTATCGACAAGCAGTTCCTGACTACTAGGATCATTGCTGGCATTTAAAGCACTGTCTGTAACGGTGGCGGTTACATCGTAGGTGGCTTCTGAAAGAATATCAGAGGCGGGAATGGTCAGATCCCATGTACCATCACTGTTATCAATCAAATTGCCGTCGCCAGCCGTATAGATGATGCTGTTGACTTGAACGGTAAGCGTATCACCAGAATTGACAATAGCTGTTCCACTTATTGTTGGTGTGGTGTCATTAGTAGTCAGACTGGTAACACCGGGTGTTGGTGGTGCGGTGGTGTCGACTACCAGTTCACCGCTACTTGAGTCCGAACTGGCGTTGCCCGCTGCATCAGTCAGTATAGCGAATACGTCATAGCTTGCTTCAGGCAATAAGTCACCAACAGGAATAGTGAGGTCCCAGGTGCCGTCGCCGTTATCCACCAGGTTGCCATCACCGGCGACGTACAATTTAGTGTTCACTGTCACAGTAAGGGTAAGCCCGGAACCGACTGTAGTGGTACCACTAATGACTGGTGTTTGATTCTGTGTTGTTTGTGAGGTAACACCCGGTGCAGGGGGTGGTGTCAGGTCAATCACCAGATCCGGGTTCGTTACATCAACAGCAGTATTACCGGCTAAGTCTGTAATGGTGGCGGTAACATCGTAGGCGGTTTCTGTCAGTGCATCGGCCAGCGGTATTGTCAGATCCCACGTCCCGTTGCCATTATCAACCAGATTTCCGTCTCCAGCGATATAGATAATTCCGTTGACATCAACAGTGAGTGTGTCGCCATTTGTTGTGGCTGCGTTACCACTGATAACCGGCATTGTATTGTTGGTTAACTGATAAGTTACCGCAGGTGCAGGCGGTGCTACCAGATCAATGATTAGTTCCGAAGTCGAGCTATCACTGCTGGTGTTGCCGGCACCGTCTGTAACGGTTACGTCAACATTGTAAGTGGCGTCAGGTAGGGTGTTGCTTGCAGGTATGGTGAGATCCCATGTGCCATCACCATTATCAACCAGATCACCAGCACCAGCGGTGTAGGTGATGCCGTTAACCAAAACGGTTAACACCTCACCAGCATTGACGGTAGCGGTACCACTGATCACCGGAATGCCAGTATTGATGGTTTGTGATGTGACTGCGGGTGCTGCCGGTGCCGTGGTATCAACCAGTAGTTCCTGGCTACTGGGATCAGTACTGGTGTTTAAAGCCAGGTCCGTGACCGTGGCTGTTACATTGTAGGTCGCTTCCGGCAGAATATCGGCAACAGGAATCGTGAGATCCCAGGTGCCGTCACCGTTATTAATCAGATTGCTGTCGCCCGCGGTGTAGGTGATACCGTTGACTGTTACGGTAAGCGTTTCATTGGCATTGACAATTGCTGTACCACTAATAGTTGGTGTGGTGTCATTGGTGGTGAGGCTGGTAACACCGGGAGTAGGTGGCGCGGTGATATCAACGACAAGCTCACTACTGCCGGAATCAGAACTGGCATTTCCGGCTGCATCAGTCAATGTGGCAAGCACATCATAGGTGGCTTCAGGTAGGAGGTCACCGGCGGGAATTGTAAGGTCCCAGGTGCCGTCGCCATTATCAACCAGATTACTATCTCCCGCGGTGTAGGTTTTGGTGTTGACAGTCACAGTCAAAATCAGTCCGGTACTGACAGTGGTTGTGCCGCTAATGACCGGTGTTTGATCTTGTGTTGTCTGAGAGGTAACTCCTGGTGCAGGCGGCGGGGTAAGATCAATAACCAGATCGGGATTGGTGGCATCAATAGTCGTATTGCCGGCTAGATCAGTAACGGCTGCGGTAACGTCATAGCTTGCGTCGGTTAGTGAATCAGATGCAGGAATGGTCAGATCCCAGGTGCCATCCCCGTTGTTGACCAGATTGCCATCACCTTCTGGATAGATAATTCCATTGACCGTAACACTCAGGGTATCACCGGTCGTGACAGTGGCGGTGCCGCTGATAACCGGAATTGCAACGTTGGTTATCTGGAAGGTAACCACTGGTGCAGGTGGTGGTACAAGATCAATGACTAATTCTGCAACAGAACTGTCGCTGCTGGTATTGCCGGCACCATCGGTAACAATGGCTGTTACATCATAGGTGGCGTCGACAAGTATATCGATGGCGGGTATGGTCAGGTCCCATGTGCCATCGCCGTTATCTACCAGATTGCCGTCACCGGCGGTGTAGGTTATACCGTTTACGCTAACGCTGAGCACTTCACCGGCATTGACTGTTGCCGTGCCGCTGATAACCGGTGTGCCCGTGTTTGTGGTTTGCAATATGACGGTAGGTGCTGCCGGGGCAGTGGTGTCGACAAGCAGTTCCTGGCTACTGGGATCCGAGCTTGTATTGAGTGCAACGTCAGTAACAGTGGCGGTTACATTGTAGGTGGCTTCTGGTAGAAGTCCGGACGCGGGAATGGTGAGGTCCCATGTACTATCCCCGTTATCAACCAGATTGCCGTCGCCCGCGGTGTAGGTGATACCGTTGACTGTTACGGTAAGCGTATCACTGGCATTGACAATCGCTGTTCCACTAATAGTTGGTGTGGTGTTATTGGTGGTGAGGCTGGTAACACCGGGGGTAGGTGGCGCGGTGATATCAACGACAAGTTCGCTACTACCGGAATCAGAGCTGGCGTTGCCGGCTGCATCAGTCAATGTAGCAAGCACGTCATAGATGGCTTCTGGCAATAAGTCGCCGGCGGGAATAGTGAGATCCCATGTACCATCACCGTTGTCAATCAGGTTTCCGTCGCCGGCAATGTAGGTTTTAGTGTTGACCGTGACACTTAAGATGAGTCCGGAACCTATCGTAGTGGTACCGCTTACTACAGGAGTTTGATCCTGTGTTGTTTGTGAGGTGACGCCGGGCGCCGGTGGTGGTGTCAGGTCTATAACCAGGTCAGGAGTCGTTGCATCAATGGCGGAATTCCCTGCGACATCAGTAACGGTGGCAGTGACGTCGTAGCTCGCGTCGGTCAGTGTATCGCCAGCAGGTATTGTCAAGTCCCACGTGCCGTTACCGTTGTCGGTCAGATCACCATCACCCGCATTGTAGGTAACGCCATTTACGGTTACAGAAAGCGTGTCGCCTGCAGCCAGTGATGCAGAGCCGCTAATAACCGGAGTTGGATTGTTAGTCAGTTGAAACGTGACTGCCGGCGCCGCCGGTGGTGTTAAATCTATAATCAGTTCGTTGGTGGACGCATCAGTGGATGTATTACCTGCGGCATCAGTTACGGTTGCTGTGACGTCGTAAGTGTTTTCTGCCAGAGAGTCTGCTGATGGAATGGTTAACTGCCACGTGCTGTCGCCATTGTCGACCAGATTGCCGTCTCCGGCCGTATAGGTGATGCCGTTAACATCAACGGTTAATATTTCCCCGGTATTTACTGTTGCGGTGCCGCTGATTACCGGTGTGCCCGACCCGGTGGTTTGTGCGATTACGGCAGGGGCTGCAGGTGCTGTGGTATCGACTACTAATTCCTGATTGCTTGGGTCAGTGCTGGCATTCAGTGCAGCATCGGTGACAGTGGCGGTAACATCATAAGTGGCTTCCGCCAGCACGTTGGCTGCGGGAATGGTCAGATCCCATGTGCCATCTCCGTTATCAACAAGGTTGCCGTCACCGGCAGTGTAGATAACACTGTTTACCTCAACGGTTAGTATATCGCCAACACTAACAGTCGCCGTACCGCTAATGACCGGTGTCACGTTGTTGGTCGTCAGGCTGGTCACGCCAGGGGAAGGTGGTGCGGTGAGATCTACCAGCAGTTCGTTGTTACCTGAATCACTGCTTGCGTTTCCGGCAGTGTCTGTCAGTGTGGCATCGACCTGATACATTGCCTCGGGCAAAATATTGGCTGCAGGAATCGCCAGATCCCATGTACCATCGCCATTGTCTGTTAGGTCGCCATCGCCTGCGGTATAGGTAACTCCGTTAACCGTCACTGTCAGTGTTAAGTCTGACCCAATTGTTGTGGTGCCACTGATGACAGGCGTGGTGTCTTGAGTTGTTTGTGATGTTACACCGGGCGCTGGTGGCGGTGTTAGATCAACAATAAGCTCGTTAGCCGTGCTATCAACTCCTGTAGCTCCACCTGTGTGAGACAGTTGCGCAACTATTGTATAGGTGCCTTCCGCAAGTATATCAGCGGTGGGTATTGTCAGATCCCATGTGCCATCACCATTGTCGGTCAGGTTGCTATCACCGGCGGTATAAGTCACACCGTTAACGGTAACGGTTAACGTTTCACCTGCACCCGGGGTCGCTGTACCGCTGATAGTAGGGGTTCCATTGCCGGTTAACAGGCTGGTGACAGTGGGCAGTTCACTGATGATGAGATTAAAAGTTGTTTGTATCAGCAGTTCGTCATATTCATCTACACCGCTGCCATTGTCGCTGTCTTCTATTGACGCGTCACCGTCGATATCGTCGCTGTCTGTATTTAGGCCTTCGATGGTTACGCTGGCCGATACTGGCGCGCTACCAGTTGCAAGCAAGTTGGGCAAGGCACTAACGCCTATTGTCCAGTTGCCACCTCCGTTGTCTACAACGGAACCAGACGCAGAACTTAATACAACGCTAGCCGGTACACCGATGAAATCGACAGTAGTTAGTTGTGATTCTGAGCCATCAACATCAGCTGAATCTGCGACACTGGAAATGATCGCCAGTGGAACGCCTGAATACCCAACCGCATCGCTTGCTGACAGGGTGGGGGCGTCAGTTACTGGTTCGATATTAACTTCAATGATTTCAGTCTCACCGGTAGAAGACAATGAGAAATCAAGATCAACTACTCCTGAATCGTGCGGATCAGGGATATAAGACAACAGCGGGATTTCAGAAAAGTCTATTTCCCACCCGCCAGAGGCTGTAGGGGACCCATGCGATAACGATCCGGTCAGACCGCTTCCAACACCGGAAATTTGAAACGGTTCGTTGCCCAGCCATGAGACCTGTGCGTTTCCCTGATAATCACGGTAATTTTGGGAACCTCCATTTGATGAGGCTGTGAATTTCAGGCTGCGGCTGCCGTCAGTATTAGTGATAAGTGTGAAGGCTGCATTCTCGACAAATACATCTGTAAAGTTGTTTGCAGTTTTATTACTCTGATATAGGTTGTTGCCGCCACTGTCAGTAGCGCCGAAATAGGATTGCCCAAATGGCACTGAATCCCACGCTAATAAGTCCGGGGTGCTTGTTCTGATAAATGATAAAGCGCCAGAGCTGGTGCCCGCGGACAAGTCAATAATGGCGAAGCCCATACCAATATTTTCGTTGGTATCGCTGCCTCCGGTGGTGTCCCATGAGGCTTGAAAAATACCGACTCTGGCACTGGCAGGTACTTCGAAAAACAATTCGTCAATCGGCTTGCCATTCGCATCAACACCGTCAATGGGACTAGCATCGAAGAATGCATCATCACTGGAGACAGAGACAAATGATGCTATTGAGCTGTAGCCGGTGCGTTCGTAGAACTCTGCGGTGAACATTGAAGTGAATGTGTTAGCAAAGGTGGTGCTTCGAATAATCACCAGGTCACCGGCAGCATCGATGTATATGGTGGGATCATCCTTTACTGAAGCATTTCCAGTAGTGTCACCAATGACTGTTGCTCCGCCTGCTAACACGCTGGTCGGGGATCCGCCAACGCGAAGATCTACTAGCGGGTAATCTCTGAAACCGTAAGTGACCGTATTGGCAGAGGTCTCACCTTGCTGCGCGGCGATAGAACCGGAAACCAGTCCCGTGTCTAAATCTATAACCAGGTGGCTAAGTCCTTTGTGCTCTACAGAAGAGTTACTGCCAGCGGCCGCACTTAGTCCGTTCAGGATAATGATACCTTTCTTGCCGGACGCGGGCTCAAGTTGGGCTGGTAGACTGATAGTTGATGTGTTAACGCCAGCAGTCTGTACGGTGTTGCCAGCTTTAATGAAATTAGTACTGTCACCGTCAGAGGTCATAAACTCGACGTGATATGCCGTCTCAAGTGTATGGGATTCGATGATCTGTAAAGCACCGCCAGTGAGTTTGAATATCGGGTTGGAGGCTTCGCGAGCGTGATACCCGATTACTTTGGCAGGGTCCGCCAGTACTGCCTGGCCAAGGGTGACTTGCTCCCAGGCATATTGGTCCAGTTCTGTCAGTTTGCCGTGATTGATAAAAGCGACACGACCACTTGAAATGCCGCGTGTCAGATCTATTCTGGCGTTTAGAAGCTGATAGTCATCGTCTGTTGTATTGGCTCCTGCGGTGTCCCTGAATTGCGTGGAGAATCCCGTGACGACTATGCTTGATGTGCCAGCGGGAATGTTGAATACGGTGGGTGTAGCGCCAGCGGTGTCTGCGCGAAAACCTATTTCACTTGAGATGATATCCAGTAACGCGCCGCCATCAAATAAGTCTGGCGAGACACTTAGACCTAATGGGACACTGGTGTCTTCAGGTGTAATTAGAAACGGATTTGCAGTAGACAAAAAGTTGCTGCTGCTGGCTACCGTTACATCTACAAGTGCGGTGTCTGAGCCGCCGGCCCCGTCATCAATGCTATAACTAAATTGATCGACACCGGCAAATCCGATATTGGGAGTATACGTAAAGGATCCATCCGCGTTAACCACAACTGTGCCGTTGCCCGGATCATTTAGTTTCGCGTAGGTGTCAGAAGGTCCGTCAAGGTTGAGATCATTGGGTGACAGGTAGTCACTTATAGCTGTAGCGGATGCGGTGCTGAAGGTGTCATCGACAGCGTCCGGTATTGCCGCGATGGCATACGATTGCAGAGCTAATCCGAAAAAACAGAGTGCTGCGCAGGTTTTTCTGGCAGCTGTCCAGCCACGCCTGGTACGGGTTGAAGGAGATCGATAATTAAACATTATATCCGGACTCCAGCAATGGCAGCTGCAGTCAGCGACCTAATCGAATCTTGCCAGGCAGGCAAAATGGCAGGACAGGCTCTGTCAAGAGAGTCGCGCATACGCGGCATGTAAACTGGTAATTCAGCCAATGGGATTAATTGAGTGACTTCGATTCCGATATGAAACATCTCAGTTAGATCCTTCTCTATTTCTTGAAAAAAATTTGTAAGGCTTCGGTGACTCAGTCCTGCAGCAGCTTTTGAGGGCGTGTTTGTAGTAATAGGATTAGTCAAATGAATGGGTAATGACACCCGCATCGGCTAGTCGAATAACTTTTGGGACTAGAGGTAGTCACGACCAGACCGAGCAAGAACTGAACAGAACTTGTCGGGTTGAACTGTTGGTAATGATGTTTAACATCAGAAAATGGAAAACGTGATTAGGTGCACGCAAATAGCATGGATGAGATATTTTGGTTGTCAAAACAATCACTTCACCCCTGGGGTGGCGAGATGTTGCACTTAATATAGGATCGAGATCGCCTGGGTTGATATTGATAGCCATTTCATAGGTTTTTTCTTAACTTTTTAAGAGTAACTCCGGTTGAATGCGTCAGAGTCGTGAAGAAAAACTCAGGGCGGGTTGTCCTTCTACGATTGCGTTCAGGCCATTTCGCCCGTTATTGATTGGATTTACTGCTGACAGTCTTTATTTTGAAAACAATATAAAAAAATTAGTGAAGCGGCCGACAAAATCGTTGTGTTTTGAGAACTAATACGGAACTGATTTCAATGCCAAACGCCATTAATCCCAAGTTGTATCTCACCCAGGGTTCTGGAAACAGCTTTAAACCGATGCTTGTTGCCAGGCAACTTGGTCGACACTGCACCATCCGTTATATGGACGTTCTGGCCGGTGAGACCCGCCAGGCGCCGTTTCTTGAAATAAACCCACTGGGTGTAGTGCCTTATATGACGTTGCCTGATGGTGTCGGGTTAGGCGAATCCAATGCAATCGCGTGGTATCTGGCGGAGGGTTCGCATCTTATACCGGATGATGCGCTGGCCCGTGCGCAAACAGTAAGGTGGATGAACTTCGAGCAAACTAAACTCGAAGCGAATATTTCGCCGGTTCGATTTTTCACCCACATTGCGCCTGATCTTGGAGCTGAACACTCTGCAATGTTCCCGATTTGGCGTGAACAAGGTGATCAAGGGCTGACAGTGCTTAACCAGCACTTGGCAGGGCGTGAATTTATTACTGATTACGGTTATTGCGTCGCAGATATTGCGGTGTACGGTTATACCCACCTGGCTGATGAGGGGGGATTTGATCTGGCTTCCTATCCAAATATAAGTGCGTGGATAAAAAGGGTTCAGGATCAACCTGATTACCTCCACATTGGTGAATTGTTGAACGGCGTTGACCAGAACGAGCACGATGTAGCCGCGTAGCGAATTGCGTGTTGTAAACAGACGATCGTTTGATGAGAGCATCTGTGGATAGTGTAAAAACGTCGTTACCGGAGTCAATTGAATACAGACTTCAGGACATGAATCGACTTCGCCAGCCTGCATGGGTATTCGATATTGATCATAGCAGGGTGCTTTGGTGTAACCCCAGCTGCCTTGATGTGTGGCAGGCAGATACTCTGGATGAGCTTAAGGGCCGGGACATGAGTAAGGAAATGTCTGCCAGTGTTGCTAAGCGCCTTAGGCAGTACCAGGTTGATTTTCTTCGCGACGAAACTGCAGAATTTTGCGAAATCTGGACTGTCTACCCCAATGGGGAGCCTCGCACTGTAGAAGTTGTGTTTACTGGTATGCGTTTGCATGACGGACGCATGGCTATGTTCTGTGAAGCTTTAAAAGAACAGGAGATTGATGCTGATGCGCTTCGTAGTGCTGAGGCGCTGCTGCATACTTCAGTAATGATTACCTTGTACGCGGCATCTGGTGAACCGTTGTATCGAAATCCTGCAGCACGCAGCAGTGTAAGGACAGCTCATGAAAGTCTGGAAGGTCACTTTGCCAGTCTGATTACTGCGCAACTTCTGGATGATGCGACGGGAGATGAGGTTAATACGGTTGCAAGTGTGCATACCGTCGATGGCCCGCGTTGGCATGATATCACTGCCCGACGTTGTTTTGATGCAGTGTCTGGCCAGTATGCATGGTTAATAAGTGAAGTAGATGTGTCTAAGCTAAAGGCCACTGAAGAAAGGGCGCAGTTTCTTGCAGAGCACGATACTCTGACACAGCTTCCCAATCGCAATCACGTATCAATAGGATTCCAGCAACGGATTGATCAGTTGCTTGCCGTGGGTATGAGTGGTGCCTTGATTTTCGTCGACCTTGATCACTTTAAGGATGTGAATGATACGCTGGGTCACGCAGCAGGTGATGAACTACTGGTTGAGGTATCGAACCGATTAAAAGGGATTATACGGAAAGAGGGAGTTGTGGCACGTCTTGGGGGAGATGAATTTTTATTGTTGATTGGTCCAGTGGAAAATGACTCCACCGCTGAGAATATTGCCCACGAAATTCAGGCTGTGGTATCACAGCCAATTACCATCCTCGGGCGCGAGCTTATGGTGACACCATCTATAGGTATCAGCGAATTTCCTGAGAATGGTCAGGATATAAACGAATTGATGCGTCATGCTGACCTGGCGATGTATCACGCCAAAGATTGTGGAAGAAATGATTTTGCATTTTTCTCGCAGGATCTAAGTGATGCAATGGAGACTAGGATCAACCTGGAGTCTGAGTTGAGGGTGGCGCTTGAGGAGCAACAATTCGTCACGTATTTTCAGCCTCGCGTTGATGTTGTCACTAACACTATTATTGGTGCTGAGGCATTGGTACGTTGGATACATCCTGTCAAGGGCCTAATATCACCGGCCACTTTCATACCGGTGTGTGAATCCTGCGGATTGATCAGCGCATTGGGTAAGACTGTCTTTTCTCAGTCTGTTAGCGCACAACGTGATTGGGCCAGACGCGGGTTCGACCTGAGTGTGTCAGTCAATCTGTCGCCTCTGCAGTTTGGTGAAGCGTCATTGGTTGACGATCTGATCACAATGGTAAAGCAGCTGAATGGCCGGGCTGATCGGATAGAGCTCGAGATCACTGAATCTGTGCTTTTGGGTCATGATCAAGCCACTATCGACAAGCTTCATGATCTGGTTGCTTTTGGGTTTAGAATAGCAATTGATGATTTTGGTACTGGTTATTCGAATTTAGCCTATCTTCATAAATACCCGATCAGCTGTCTGAAGATTGATCGTTCGTTCATTCAGATCATAGATACTTCACGACCCATACTGGAACTGATTGTCTCAATGGCACGCCTGTTTAAGCTTGATGTTGTTGCAGAAGGCGTAGAGACTACGCAGCAACTAAATTCTTTGAGGGCGTTGGGTTGTCAGGAGTATCAAGGGTTTCTTTTTGAAAAAGCGATCGAGTTTGACTCTTTCACGGCGATGCTTATTGATAGCAGGTTAAAGCTCGCTGCTTAGTGGCTTTGTATTGTGGCTCCAGCTCAAATAGTGTTTTTCGGTGTGATCTGACAAGCGTCGATAGTCGTAAGTTGTTTCTAGTGCTTCTAGCTCTATTTGCATCGATACCAATAGCAGTGGATTATTAATGGTTGCCCCTTGCAGGCTCAAACGCCAGAGTGAGTTTCGTCGGTTTCGGCAATATTCGATGACCGAAAGAACGCGGAAGTGAAGATAACTAACCTAACACCTCAAAGAGTTCGCTTTGTCTATTAGTCCTGCTAAATCATATGCTCCAGACCAAAGATTAATGGTTCGGGCCGGGTCAGTGTTTACACTGCTTCTTGTTGCCGGTTGCTCCATCACACCGACTTATAGAACAGTAGTGCTGTCTGAACGGTTTGAGTCAAATTCCACCGGAATAGAAGTACGTGCCCCTGTGCGCCGATATAAGTCTTCTTTCTATAATGTTGAACTCGGGCCTTATTCGGCTGCTGATGTCACCATCGGTGAAACTGTTCCGGTCGAGTCTTCTACGGGTCAACGCAAGCCAGAGAGCACAATTACGGTAGACAATACCGGGTGGAATTTGATTTTGAACAGGGAATTCAATCGAGAGAAGGTAACCTATGAGCAGTATCGTATTGAGGATGAAAGCAACTTTTCATTAGTTGTAAAGAATCCGGAAGGTAGTGAGATTACTTCGTCCTGTGTAACTAACAAGGCATTTCTTGAAAACAAGGAAGTCTCTCGCTCCAGTATTGCCGTTGGAAGACAAAGCGGCAAAGCATCTGTTGAGCATTACGGTGAGTTTCTGGCGTCCCGCCTGGTGTGTAACATCGCGGGCGGCGAACGTGAGTGGATTATAGAAACAGTCTATACGCGTGATGGCGTGCCGGTGCTTAATTTAAGACGATCGGGTAATGATCTTATTCTGGTGCCCCTGGCTGAGTCATCATCAACAGAACGTGGCAAATCGGGAAGGGCGTCGACAGACATGATAGAAACAGATGAGGGTAGCAGTGTCAGCGGTGTTGGTGTTTTTGCCGGTGACAAGCAGTTGGCTGCGTTTTCCCTTTTATCGGGAAATAATATGATCTGGTTGAGTAGAGACCTTGCGGAATCGGATCGCGCAATGTTTGTTGCAGCTGGCTACAGTTTGATTTTGTCTTCGTGGTTGGAGTAACAGGTTGTGCTGGCCCGTGGTTTGGATGGGGCAGCATTAGTGACTCCGTCTCTAGCATTGATGTAGAGTGAATTGCTGCTCCCGGGTTTCGGGTTGCCATTTTGGCGGGTTGAAATTTGCCGTCCGTGATTATACGGATTTGACACGACCTGATTAGTCGGAATCCAGGTGGCTGAAATATTTGCGGGTAAATTTCTCTGTCGCCCTTGATTTCTAGTTCGACAAAGTTCACCCTTTAGCCGAGGAAAACACTCATCTGACCTACATTGGTGCTCACTATGAAAAAAGTAAATCTGCTTCTTTTGGCTCCTGCTGCCCTGGTGGGGAGCATGGTAACAACCGTTAATGCCGCAGAGAAGCTCACCTATTATTGCAGTGCACAGGAAGACTGGTGCCAGTTAATGGCGACAGGGTTTGAAGAAGCTACCGGCATAAAGGTCAGTATGACCCGCAAAAGCTCTGGCGAGACTCTGGCACAGATTAAGGCTGAAGCAAGCAATCCCAAGGGTGATATTTGGTGGGGTGGTACCGGTGATCCGCATCTGCAGGCAGCTGAAGAAGGCCTGGGTGACGCCTATGAGTCGCCCATGCGTGGTGAACAGAACGACTGGGCGATCAAGCAATCAGAGTCAGCCGACAATCAAACCATTGGTATTTATTCTGGTGCGCTGGGTTATGGCTATAACGAAGATGTCCTGAAAGCCAATGACTTGCCGGTACCCGCTTGCTGGAAAGATTTGTTAAAGCCGGAATATAAAGGCCACGTACAAATGGCAAATCCAAATTCATCGGGCACGGCATATACAACACTTGCCACTATTGTTCAGCTGTTTGGTGAGGAAGAAGGCTTCGAATTCATGAAAGGCCTCCACAAAAATATCAACCAGTATACAAAGTCAGGTTCTGCGCCAATCAAAGCTGCAGCACGTGGGGAGAACACCATTGGTATCGTCTTTATGCATGATGCAGTAAAGCAGGCGGTGTCAGGGTTTCCAATTAAGGTCGTCGCACCCTGTGAAGGTACCGGGTATGAGATCGGTGGCATGACCTTGATCAAAGGTGGTCGTAATCCAGAAAATGCCCGCAAATTCTATGATTGGGCGTTGAGTGCAGAGGTTCAGACTCGTGCACTGGAAGTTAAGGCTTTTCAGGTAATGTCGAATAAAGGTGCAGAAAGCTCACCAATGGCGCCTGATCTATCCTCTATCAAACTGATCGATTATGATTTCAAGAAGTATGGGTCATCTGCTGAGCGCAAGCGTCTACTTAAAAAATGGGATGACGAAGTCTCTGTTCTGGGTCAGTAGCTCCCAGGCTTTTTTACTTTAATAAATCAGTTAGTTTAGAAGCACTTTATCAGGGGCGGGCTTGAACAAAAGTACAGGCTTGTGGCTTGCAGTCGGGATAGTGGGTTATTGCCTGCTTCCCTGGTACGTGCAGGAAGACGGTTTTTGGGGCTTTGAATGGTTGGTTGACGGATACCCGTTTGACACCGATTACGCCCCGGCACTGTTTTTAATTATGCAGGGGGAGAAGCTTTGGCTTTCTCCCTTGGTTGCCTTTTTTGTTTTGCCTTTCATTGGCAGAATCACAGGCTTCAATGCCACCGGTAATCGCAAAGCCAACACTCTCCTTATTGCTGGACTTGCCGGGTTGCTGTGGCTCGCGATTCAAGGCTATGGTATTGGACTTCGCGGCTGGAACTACGACGCTTTAACCCAATTGTTCGGCCCTCTGGATGATCGTCAGTTCGGGATGGGCTTCGGGGCCCTGTTTGTTACCGCCACCTTCCTTTTTTATCTTACTACCGGTATAGCCGGGCGTGGTGCCGTCAACGGCGATGTGTTTGTTGTGGGCGCAATTGGGCTAGTCATCGCCATGGTGACGGTGTTTATTTTCTTCCCGATTGTGCAAATGTTGTCCAGTGCACTGCGTGACAACGATGGTGTCTACAGTTTAAGTGTTTTCACCGCCAAATTTTTTGAAAACAAAATATGGGGTCTGGGTTGCCTGCAGGGTGGGAGTCGTTGCGGTGTGGCATGGAATTCCTTGTTTTTAGCGGTGCTGGTTGGATTTTCTACCACGGTTTTGGGGTTGGTTTTCGCGCTGGTGGCAACGCGATCCGGTTTCAAACGAGGTAATCTGCTGCGAGCCTTGACCGTACTACCCATCATTACACCGCCGTTTGTGATCGGGCTTGCCATCATCTTGTTGTTTGGGCTTTCCGGTGCTGTGACCCAGTTTGTTGCCGAGTTGTTTGGCGTGCAACCCACGCGCTGGATCTATGGTCTGCCGGGTATACTGATTGCGCAAATGTTGTCGTTTACTCCCATTGCCTTTCTGGTGCTGATCGGGGTGGTAGAGGGTGTAAGCCCTTCCATGGAAGAGGCAGCACAAACTCTGCGCGCCAGTAAATGGCAGACATTCAGAACCGTATCGTTGCCGCTAATGCGCCCCGGACTTGCCAATGCGTTCTTGCTGGGGTTTATTGAAAGTATGGCGGATTTTGGCAATCCGTTAGTGCTTGGCGGTAACTATGATGTGCTATCGACAGAAATATTTTTTGCGATTGTCGGGGCGCAGAATGATCAGGGCAAGGCGGCAGTGCTTGCGATTGCGTTATTGATTTTTACACTTACTGCGTTTTACCTGCAGCGACGCTGGCTGGGTAAAAAATCTTACACTACCCAGACCGGAAAAGGCGATGGTGGTATGCATGTGCTTCTGCCGCAACGGATCATGTGGCCTTGTTACGTGATCGCACTGGCGTGGACTGCGTTTACCCTGACTGTTTACGGAATGATTCTTTACGGGGGCTTTGTTGAAGTGTGGGGGCTGAATAACACACTGACATTCAAACACTATATTACTGCCTTCGGAGTCAGCTTTAATGAATTTGGTATGCACTTTAAAGGGTCTGCGTGGGATTCATTCTGGACCACACTGAAGATAGCCGCCACCGCTGCACCACTGACGGCCATCCTTGGTTTATTGACGGCATGGTTGCTGGTACGGCAGAATTTTTCTGGCAAACGCGCCTTTGAGTTTGGCACTATGCTGAGCTTTGCGATCCCGGGTACCGTTATCGGTGTTAGTTACATATTGGCGTTTAATGTACCGCCTATAGAGCTCACAGGTACTGGTGTAATTTTGGTGATCAGTTTTATCTTCCGTAATATGCCAGTAGGTGTGCGTGCGGGAATTGCCTCTATGTCACAACTGGATAAAAGCCTTGACGAGGCATCTGTCACTCTGGGGGCGAGCACCTGGCGTACGTTTACACGGATTATCCTGCCCTTGATGCGACCGGCTATTCTGGCCGCGTTGGTGTTTAGTTTTGTGCGTGCAATGACGGCGATCAGTGCTGTGATATTTCTGGTCAGCGCCGAATACAATATGGCGACCAGCTATATCATCGGTCGAGTGGAAAATAATGACTACGGTATTGCCATCGCCTATTCATCGGTCTTGATTGTGGTAATGCTGACAATCGTTGGATTGATGCAACTTGCCGTGGGGCGGAGCAATAACAGTCGCAGGCTCGCACAGTCACGGACCAATGGGTAACACTACACGCGTATGACAGACTCACAGATTAACAGCAAGGCCGCATCGGTAGAGTTTCAGCGGGTTAGTAAAGTGTACGGTACGGACGTCACGGCCGTGGACGATGTTTCGCTGCGGGTTGAGGCTGGAGAACTGGTTACCTTGCTTGGGCCTTCAGGCTGCGGCAAGACGACAACGCTTCGTATGATTGCCGGCCTCGAGATGGCGACCAGTGGCAAGATTGTTATTGGTGATACCGATGTCACTAAACTGCCCGCAACAGATCGGGACGTTTCCATGGTATTCCAGTCTTATGCATTGTTTCCGCATATGACTGTGATGGAAAATGTTTCTTACGGGTTGCGTATATCCAAAATGAAAAAAGCTGAAGTTCTGCAGCGTGCAGAATACGGGCTTGATCTTGTTGGCCTGGCGGGGTTTGGTGCACGCTTACCGAGCGAGCTTTCCGGTGGGCAACAGCAACGTGTAGCGGTTGCACGTGCGCTGGTGCTTGAACCGCAGGTGCTATTGTTTGACGAACCGTTATCTAATCTGGATGCCAAACTCAGGCGTCAGGTTCGTGAGGATATCAGAGATATTCAAACCCGCCTGGGATTGACCGTAGTTTATGTCACGCATGATCAGGAAGAAGCGTTGGCAGTGTCTGACCGGATTATTGTGATGAATAATGCGGTGATTGCGCAAGTTGGGACGCCGCGCGAGTTATACGATGCTCCGATTGACGAATTTGTCGCGGACTTCATCGGCGAGGCAAACTTGCTGGATGGCACGGTTGAGCGTGTTGATTCAGGCATTGCTACTGTAAGGATTGGCGAAGTGATGATTAATATGGCAGCGCGGAATCTTGGCCCCGGGGTAGCACGTGTAGCCGTAAGGCCCACGCGCATCAGGCCTTTAGCGCCAGGTACCGCAAATACGCTGGCTGGAACCATCGCCAAGGCTACCTATGCGGGTAGTCATATGGAATATCAAATTGCTACTGCGTCGGGTAATTTGTTTGTTATTACCGATGTCGATATTGATTTTGCAGAGAATGAACCCGTGGGTGTCGGCTTCAAAGAGCATGGGCCCGTTCTACTGCCCGGGAAGCCCTGAACCCCAATCGCGTTGACTTAGGGTTGTCTGTGGGATTGGAGGAATTGTTGCGGCACAAGGTTTGGATCAGCACATCGGTAAACGAGGTGTGCCGGCGAATAGAAGCGTTAAGGCTTTTTTTTTTTAAAAATGGATAGTGCAAGATATACTGTTTTTATATACAGTATGCGGAATGCACACCTTATTCCGTAAACACAATTACCGCAATATTAGACTGGAGCAAGAAACCGAAAATGAAACGGTAGGCGTTCTAAAGAGAAATGGCGAGGCGCACCAGGTGCGGTGGCTTGGGTTTATTACCAGAGAAAAGGCAAGGCAGTCTGCAGGTAAGTCAGTAAAGCTTGTGGTCTCGAGAGTTGAAAACATAGATCTTCAAGCGGGTGAATATGTGCAGGGCTGTTTGGTAAAGGATGGAGCCTATGCGCTAACTGATAGTGTAGTGGTAGTGATTGGCCGACGCACCGTAGACAAGCAAGAGGCGGCGACACACTGCAAGGCGCTACCGTTTAAATTTAAATAAAGACCTTACGTGCCAGAGGCAGCCAGAGACAGTAGGTAATAATTGCAGTCCATAGTTATAGTGAGCGAAATGAATGTCCCGTAGTTTATGACGGCTGGACTACGCGCCGTTACATTGCTCGCAATGCAGACTTTATCGGGGGTTGTCGGTTAAATTCGCGTCCCTGACCCAGTGCCGCGCGTTAAATCGCCTGCAATATAGTACGCTACCGCACCCCCGGTCAGTGCGCCAATCAAGTGGCCCTCCCATGACACGCCAGACTGCGTTGGCAAGATCCCGTACATCAAAGTTGATCCGTAAACTACTGCAACACCAATCGCGATAAGTGCCGACACCAGACGTTTCTCGAAAAAACCGGCGCAGACCAGAAACCCGACCAAACCAAAGACCAGTACGCTGGCCCCGATATGAATCGCGGTGCGCCCGAATATCCACAAGCCTACGCCTGCAATAACACTAATAAAAATCACGATATCAATACTGTTTGCACGTGAACCAGCCAACAACAATAGCAATACAACCAACGGTACCGAATTACCAACAATATGCGCCCAATCGCCATGTAAAAAAGGTAACGTCACAATGCCGACCAGTCCGGAAAAAGTACGCGGTATCAACCCAAAGTTCTCTAGCGGTAGAATGCGGTCAAGTGCAAATACTATCCAGATGAGTGCTACAAATACTGCAATTCCCTTGATATCCCGGCCCAACGAGTGGACATGTTCGCTACCAGATAATGTTCTACGCGACATTAACAAAACCCTTTACTTGTAAGGCGACTTATTGGATCACTATGATAGATCAAAGCGCGGTTGGAAGGTTCGCCCCAGCGCCAGTTCGGTTTGACGTAGTGGGGTGTACTAAGATTGTAACAAAGGTGGCAGTCATTCGCCGCAAACCGGCCCGGTCAGTCTCTCCCCGCCACACTGATAAGCCGGCTGTGAGTAGAATGCCTAGCCTGGTAATAGTCGTTTCCAAAAACCACGATCCAGATCGCCCGCACAGGACTGGTATTGCTGTGCATAGCGCATGGAAAGGTTGTCAACATTGCGAGCCACCTTTATCAGCCACTCTTTCTCGTCATAGCTGCGGCGCTTGTAGCCGGTCCATCCTTCGTGGTAGGCAAGATACTGCCGGTAAGCATCTTCCTTGGGAATGTCTGTCAGTTTCGCTGATTTTGTAAGGTACCAGCCCATGAAATCCAGTGCATCATTGAAGTTGGTTCGCCGGGCACTGCGATTGCTGGTTTCAGACATGTAGTTCTTCCAGGTCCCGTCAACGGCCTGTGCGTAGCCATAGGCTGTACTGCGGCGCTTCCAGGGTATGAAGCCGAGCAGGTAGCGTCGCGGAGGTTTTGCATTACTTCGAAATTTACTCTCCTGATACATAATTGCCATTGGCACGTGCAGGGGCAGATTCCATTTGTCCTGCATTTTCAGGGCAGTGGTGTGCCAACTGCGTTTCGCCCGAAATATAGAGCAAACATCATCTGTGGCGGATAGCGGGAAAGTCGCGCACGAGGATACTGTGGCTAATGCCACGAGGATGATGACGAGAAACCATCTGGATTGTGTTGATTTTTCGGCCTTCCGGCGGCCGCTTGAGAGGAAACGCACTGTCTGGCCCTGAGCTGTAGTCGTCAACTGTAAGTTGAAGCAGCGTCAATGCCAATTGCAGTCAGTAAAGGTTTGCGGAATGAACAGGAGGGGCGGGAAGTGCTGCCGCCAACTGGCGGCAGCATTTACCCGGTGAAGTTTTACTGCTGAAATATTACTTGGCGACCAGGCACGTTTTGTTGTTTTCCCAGCCGTAGCCGTCACCGTCAGGATCTGAGGCTGCATTGGCACACGGTGGAAATTTTCCGCTGGTCTTTACAACCACACATGAGCGATTGTCTTCCCAACCGAAACCGTCGCCATCAGGATCTGATCCCGCAGATTTACAGTGAGTGACGACCACACAAGAGCGCTCGTTTTCCCAGCCCCAGCCGTCGCCGTCTGGGTCTGATGCAGCAGACGCACAATTAGGATTTTTGTCAGCTTTTGAGCCAGCTACGATGCAAGATGCGTTGTTTTCCCACCCAAAGCCATCTCCATCAGCATCTGTACCGGTGTTGCCGCAGTAACTCATGCCGTTGGCTGCCTTGGCACCTGCCACCGTGGCAGCCGCTGCTTGCGCCGCAGGTTTGGCGGCTGGTGCTGCAACAACAGCAGCAGGTGCGCGTGTGGCATTCGCGGCACCAACCATGACTGGCACCGAGATTATTTCTGTGCGGGCTTTTTTGCCGTCTTCTACGCGCATGCGGAACAAGTATCGACCCGCCGGCAGGGCGTAAGCGTTACTTGTCCAGTTAGTTTCCTGGGCATTTTTTACGTACTTAAAAGGAAGCCTGGTTGGCTCCTTGACGAATGTGCCGTTCGGGCTGAAAAACAATTCATTACTGCTATTTTGAATGGTTCCGTAAATCTCGCTGATGCCGTCGGTATCGCCGGCATATCCGGAGAACTGCACGGGGCCTGCAAAGCTCATTGTGCCGTTGGTCAGGCCATTAATAGCAACTTTGGGCAGTGCGTTGGCACTGGCATTTGAAGTGGCCATAATTGCGGCTGCAATAACCGGCAGCGTAAATTGGCGAATTTTGGTAGAGATGGTCATTAATGACTCCTTGAAAAACATCCTGGTAAACAAGCCACCCGCGAAGGGCGCATAAGAGGTGCGGTTAGCCCACTAAATGTAACAAGTTACACAATTTATTGACAGCATCTTGATATTGTTCACATGAATTAACCATTGCCGACGTCTGCGATTTCTATTTTCGTTTCAGTCACGCGCGCTGACAAGTGTTAAGGGTACTGAAGAAGTCTGAACCTACCCTTACACGAAGGACTATACGTTGTGCCGCATTGTTTTTTGGCGTTTAGAAATGTTGATTAGGAGTTGAAGCAACTGTCTTATTAGGAAACTTCGGTAGCAAGAACGTACATCTTCTATTTCATATTGAGAGACGAGGAAGTAAACCGAGTCTAAATCAACCGCGAATAGGTAGAGTTACGGTGAAGTGCATAGTACCTATCGTGTTGGTACGAAATACCATTTATAGGTGGACGGGTTAGCGTGAGCGCCTAATGGTTTTGGGGCAGGAGTCTATAGGCGAGAATGATTAGCTCAACGGCGTTATTGCAGCACCGCAGGTGGCAAGCTAACAATACTGTGATAATTACTCAGACTGATCAGGGCAATCAGCGATACTTTTTACACGGTTAACCACCATTTTGTCGTGCAGTTTACAAATGGCTTTACTGCCGGTTGTTGTGCACATCGAAGGGATAAGGCCATGTAGCAAACAAGCGAATCCTGCAGTGATCAGGCATAGCCCAAATCCTGTTGCATGTTGTAAATGCTGGAAGTAACTTTCGTTAACTGATTCCAGATGTTGACGTATGCCTTCCATATTTAGTGCCACCTGAAAGTTCGGTCGATGATGAACACTAGCGACAGGCATTCGAGATTCTAAACGACCGGGTGCAGATATCGGGAACAGCATTAGTCTCTTTTACGATTGACCTCTGAGGCAGGAGTAAAAACGCCGTTCACAGGGAACGGCGGTTCGGGCGGGCGAATAGTAGTTGGTTTGGTTAGTAGGTGATGTTGTAACGATCAAGTGTGAATGAACCGGCACCCCACCACATTTCTGTTCCCAGTTCGATTGCACCCATGCAGAAGTCAGGAGATAGAACATCGATAGATAGTGCTTCAGCGTTTTCTGCCGTCCATGTTTCAGTCCAGTCTACAAAGCGATTCCAGTTAAGTGTGCCAGTGGTTGACGGGTTTTGGGCGGTGAAAGCGATGTAGTGTTTATTGCTATCTGGCTTTATGTAGACATTCCAGAGTTGGTTGTCGATTAAGACTCCGGTCAGTGCAAGTGTTCCGGGTGTTCTTATTGACGGATTGTTAACCCAGATCATCATTTCATAAGCGCGGTTGTCAACTGCATCGCAAGGGCCGGTGATATTGCATGAATCATGAAAGAATGATTCCAGTGCGACATTGCGCTCGGCAGATCCCGTTTCGGTATAGGCGTAGTCAATAGTAAATTCTGGCAGGTTGCTGACTAGTTCTGGTAAGCCTGTTTCTGCCTTGGTGCCTGATACGTGTGTGCCAAGCTTACTGCCATAAATAATTTCAGGGTAGGCTTTGACTTCGATTTCACCGCCATCAAACTGTCCTAGCCAGTCATAGGTCCACGTAGGTTTGATATTGCCATTGGAATCCTGATCGATGTTGATTTTTTGTACCCAGTCACTGCGGTTCATTGTGCGCGAGTTCCATGAGTTATTGAGTACCACGAATTTGTCATATGCAACCGATGGCCATGCCTCACATGACCCTTGATTAGATAAGATGGGTTGGATGTCCGGGTTGAATGGTGTGGTAATGGATACGCGATTTGATAGGGTGCCGTTACTGCCGTTAATCACCGGCTGTACAACCCAGCTTAGATTGTTATCAAAGTAAGCAAGGTTTGGCGTATGGGAGCAAGTGCCCGTGCCTCCCTGGCAGCCTGCCGCCACCGGATCAATGCTGCTTGTGTAACCATTGCCTGCAGAGTCGCTGACTACAATGCGATATTCATCTGCATCGATCGCAGTCCAGGTGAAGGTGGGAGTGCCGGTTGTTGTGGCGCCTGTCGGGCTTATCGCTGTAATGCTGCTGTTATTGTTTGCGGCAGTGCAGGTTGCTCCGTTCTCCCAGCCATAACCGTCTCCGTCAGTATCAGAAGTGCTTAGTGCACAAGTTGGATATCCGCTTGTTGACGGTGGAGTTTCTGTTTCATCGTCAACAACACAGGTTTGATTGTTTTCCCAGCCAAAACCATCACCATCCGGATCGAAAGACGAATCGGAGCACGGGGGTCTTTCAGTGGTCGTCTGGGTTGAATCAGCTTTGCAGCTGCGGCCGTTTTCCCATCCGTAGCCGTCGCCGTCGGGATCTGATGATGCGGACTGGCAGGTCGGCAAATTGCTGCCGCCAGACGACGTTGTGGTTGCAACCCTGCAGGACTGATTGTTCTCCCACCCGAATCCGTCTCCGTCGGAATCGAAGTTAGCAGAGCTGCAGTCGGGGAGTGCCGCATAAGAATGAGTGGCAAGCAGCATTGTGCTGGCGATTAGTATTGCGGGTACTGTAAGGTTTATCTTCTTCATTTATTTCCACGTCCGGTGAGCCAGGCTCCACTACGATTGTTTATGGCGATAAGAACTTGAGAAGTAGTTTATGCGTCATGACATAAAAATGCAATTGGAAACAACTAATATTTTACGATTTGTTTTAGTTGAGCAATGTTGCAGGATCGGACACGGGTACAGCGAGGAGGGGGATTGGCATGGCACACGGCAACCGGGAAAATCCGGTTGCCGTGAATTTACAACGTTACTGGCTTTGAGTGATTGTCCAGTCCAGATAGTCAAGGTTGCCTTGACCCCAGAAGATTTCAGTTCCAACAATAATGTTGGCCATGCACCAGTTGTCCTGAATTTGCACAGAATTGGTTTGCGCGCCGTACAGTGACTGTACCTGGTGTGCGTTTTGACGAGCCCAGTCTATGTATGTGTTCCAGTTAATTGAACCGGTTTGCTGCGGGTTCTGGGCAACAAACGCAATATACTTGCGATCACTGTTCTTGGTGTACACCTTATACGGCTGTCCATCAAGTTGAACATCGGTTACGTAGTCGTTCGGTCCGGCCGGTAGCCTTTCTGCACCAGCGTTTAACCACACCATTACTTCGTAGGTATGATTTGAACCACCGTCTCTTCTTACGATGCCTTCACTGCAGTTGCCTGACGCGTCAGCGTTATAAAAGAAAGATTCAACCGATACATTGCGTTCGCCCTGAATAAGGGTGCCGTTCGGGTATCGGCTGTTGGCAGAAGCAGTAACCGCGCGTTCTGTGCCGTATTCGGGCCAGTTCATTGAGTAGTCGATGGTGATGTCTGGTGTGGCATCAACGCGAACCGGTAAACCGCTAATAGACTTGGCAGTACCGCGGTATTGATCTTTGATGCCGTAGATGAGCTCAGGATAAGAGCGTACCTGATAATCGCCAGAGCCATTTCCATTCCCCCAGTCATAACTAACGCCGGCAAGAGCTCCATTCTTGTTTGTGTAGATGCACTGGCTCCAGTTGTAGTTGCTTGATGCCCACGCCGCCCAGGTATTGGTATGCAGAATGAAATCACCAACGTTCATCCAGCTAAACCAGTCGCCGTTTTGTGCGGTGCAAATTTCGTTGCTGCCGCTGCTTGCCAGTGATGATGAGCGAATGACAGTAGTGCCCACATTGCCTGAGGTGAAGCTGCCGCCATTGCTTGTTGAAGTATTGCCACTGCCGGCCTGACCCATATCTGATGAGCCACTGCCCGCATTGCTTGCGCCACCGTCTGAAGAGCCGCTACCAGCATTGCTGGGTACACCGATAGGTGCTGAAGCAGCAGTGATCACACAGGAAGCGCCGCCTTCCCAGCCGAAGCCGTCGCCATCAGGATCGCTGGCCGTTTGGGCGCACGAAGGAAGGCCGGACGAAGTGCTGGTGCTTGTGGTGCCTGAACTTGCCGTAACCAGGCAGGATGCGCCATTTTCCCAGCCGAAGCCGTCGCCGTCTGAATCGCTATCGGCACTCTGACAGGTGGTGCCGACGATGCTGGCTGAAGTAGAGATCACCTCACAGGATTGTCCATTCTCCCAGCCCCAGCCATCTCCGTCTGAATCGCTGTCTGTAGTACAGGCTGGTGCTGCGGCCGCTTGTTGGCTCATCGCACCTGCGACGGCGAAAAGACCAGCGGTAAGAACTCGGTTGAATTGCTTCAAAGTGAATACCTCTTAATATAAAAAATAGTTTTGGCCTGAATGGCAACAAGCGTCGGCCGAACCGGGCTCGAAAGTGAGGATGTTGTTTTTCAGGCGTAAAATATACGCGGTCGCGCGCAGCTTAGGAAACCCCACCGCGACGCAGTGTAGTGGGAAATTGTTGAAGATAATGTTAAAGGTGAGGCGAGTTTGGTTGTTCGAGTATTACAAAAACGCAACCCACTTCAATTTATCGAAGGTATCCGGCGTGAAATGCAATGTGCTCGCCGATAAATGAGGAGATGAAGTGATAACTGTGATCGTAGCCGTCTTGCATCCGTATGTTTACATCGGTTGCTAATTTCCCGGTCGCATCGACCAATGCCGGTGTATTCAGCTGATTAGCAAGGAATGAGTCTGCGGACCCTTGATCGACCAGCATGGGTGGGCAGATTGCACCGCTGTTAATGAGTTCGCAGGTGTCCCACTCTTTCCAGCTTTCACGATTATCGCCCAGATAGGTCCCCAGGCATCCTTCGCCCCAGGTGCAGTTTATCGGGTTGCAGATCGGCGAAAATGCCGATACTGATTTATAAACGCCTGGTTGCTTTAGCGCCGCAATCAGTGCCCCGTGGCCGCCCATTGAATGGCCGGTGATTGAGCGCACTCCCGGCACTACCGGTTGAGTAGATTCAATCAGAGCGGGGAGTTCTTTGGTGATGTAGTCATACATCTGGTAGTGCGATGCCCAGGGTTCTTGTGTGGCGTTCACGTAGAATCCGGCGCCTTTACCCAGATCGTATCGGTCGGGGTCGTCCGCGACGTCATCTCCACGTGGGCTGGTGTCCGGCATAATCAAAGCAATACCGTGTTCCGCGGCATAACGTTGTGCACCTGCTTTAGAACGTACGTTGTCATCGGTGCAGGTCAGGCCGGACAGATAATATAAAGCGGGTACCTTTCCGTGTTCAGCCTGTGGAGGCAGAAAAATAGAGAATGTCATATCGCAATGACATGTGCTTGATGAATGGACAAACCGTTTTAACCAGCCACCGGAGTCTCTAATCTGTTCTGTGTTTTCCATCTGTCTTTCCCGCTTGGTCGGTTAGTGTGAATTTATTGTTGAATTTTCTAGTGTGCGATTGTTTTGAAGCCTGGACTCGTTGGTCATTCAGCTTCGTCAGTAAGAGTACCGTCGATGACTGATACCACCCACTCTGGTGCGATTTCTTCGGGCTCCGTGACTTCTTGGGCATCAATTTTCATTGGTTGGGCCATCTGTATGGCGCCTAGATCTGCGAGTGCTGCATCTACTGCCAGGCCGCCACCACAAAAGGTATCGTAAGAGCTGTCACCCAGTGCCACCACTGCATATTTAAGATGGGTAATCTTTGGATACTCGCTAAGCAGGCTCATGTATACGGGGTTGAGGTCATCGGGGACGTCACCGTTTCCGGTTGACGAGGTGCAAACGATTAACCAATCAAGCGATTCATCCAGTAGTGCGTCAATGGTTTGGGGGTCGGGTCGGGAAATGTCATGGCCTGCTTCATCCAGAGAGGTTTCGATTTCATCGGCGGTGAGAGTGGCGGTACCAAAGACGGAACCACAAAGCAATAGAACGTTAGCCATTATTTTTCGGGTGGGTACTCTTTCTTAAGGTCTGAGTCGATTGGACAACGGGTATTATATCACTGCTAGTTAACTGACCCCAGAATTCTGTCAAGCGCTGCAGAAGGTAACAAGCGCTTGGCGATTGCAAAAGCCCGGGTCGGGGTAGTGACACGATATCGGGATTTCGGCTTGTTGCTCTCAATGGCGTGAATCAATTTGTTTGTGACAGCTTCAGGGCCCAGTGTAAATCGGCTGGAGTCTGAGTCTGCAGACAGCCGACCCATCATGGCGTCGTAGCGTACCTTATGGATGCTGGCAGCTGAGTCAATATTCTCGCTGAATCGGGTCATTCCGTTTGCACGGAATTTTGTTCTAATCGGGCCGGGCTGAATTATCGAGACATGGACATTGCTGCCTCGTAGCTCGAGTCGCAATGTGTCAGATAAACCCTCTATTGCGAATTTTGCCGCGTTATACGCGCCCCGGTACGGCATCGCTGCGAAGCCCAGAACTGAACTATTTTGAACAATCCGTCCTTCGCCTTGTCCACGCATTATCGGGATTACTCTGCGGGTTAGTTCGTGCCAGCCAAACACCAGTGTTTCAAACTGGGCGCGTAGTGCATCAGTTGGCAGGTCTTCGACAGCCCCGGCTTGACCAAAGCCGCCATTGTTGAACAAACCGTAAAGTTTGCCGCCTGTTACTTGCAATACATTGTCGAGTGCCTTCTCTATACTTGGAGTGTCGTCTAGGTCCAGATGCAGAGATGTCAGTCCAAGCTCAGTCAGTCGTTCAACATCCGCAGGATTTCTGGCACTAGCGAAGACCAAATATCCCCTTTGTTGCAATGTTTTGGCTGCATGAAGGCCAATGCCGCTTGAGCAACCTGTGATTAGTATTGCCTTTTGGCTTAGCTGTGCTAATGGGTTGGACGTGTGTTCGTCAGCCATAGTGAGTTCCGGTTGGTATACCGTCGAGCAGGGGCGCGAAGGCGTTCCACAGTGGTTGGTAAGGAGTGTATTTGGCCAGCAGGCGAGATGTTGCAAACTTGGCGTACGGTATAAAAACCTGCCTTGTAAAAAAATTGACTGTCGCCATCTTACCGGTGGACTGATGTTTGAAGATTAACCCTGATTGAAAGTTAGAAAACTAGTTATTGCATGAGCGTACTCGAAAAATTCACTGTTGTTAAGAACGAACTGTCGGCTTCAATTATTGGTCAGGAAAGGCTGGTTGAGCGATTGTTGATCGCCTTACTGGCTAACGGACATCTGTTGGTGGAGGGGGCGCCGGGTTTGGCGAAAACCCGTGCGATCAAGGATCTTGCCCGTCATGTCGAAGGTGACTACAAGCGTATTCAGTTCACTCCGGACCTACTGCCTGCTGATATCACTGGTACTGAAATCTATCTGCCTGCGACAGGGGAATTCAAATTTCAGCCCGGGCCGCTGTTTAATCAAATAGTGCTTGCAGATGAAATTAATCGTGCCCCTGCGAAAGTTCAGTCAGCCCTGCTGGAAGCAATGGCTGAAAGACAAGTATCTGTCGGTCAGGAAACTTATCCGTTGTCAGATTTGTTTCTTGTGATGGCGACTCAAAACCCAATAGAGCAAGAGGGCACTTACAGCTTGCCGGAAGCACAACTTGACCGCTTTTTAATGCACGTGGTTGTGGACTATCCGAAAGCTGATAGAGAGATCGATATTTTGCGGCTGGTGCGCGCAGAGAATGATCCGGCAGCACCACAGATGGCTGCCGGGGCCGCGAATGTTCAGCTTTTTACTACAGATATCTACGCTGCGCGATCAGAGTTAGCGCATGTGTATATGTCTGAGGCGATAGAGCAATATCTGGTTCGGCTGGTGACGGCAAGCCGTGAAAAAAATCACGATACGTTGTCGCGATGGATAGCATTCGGTGCCTCACCTCGCGGCACCATTGCACTGGATGCTTGCGCCAGAGCACATGCATGGCTTCAGGGTCAAGACTATGTGTCTCCTGCAGATATTCATGCGGTGGTACACGATACCCTGCGTCACCGCATACTCCTGAGCTACGAAGCAGAGGCTGAAGGAGTGACTGCTGATAAGGTCATTGATGAATTGCTGTCTGAAATCGCAGTGCCATAAACGTTAGTTTGTGCGCTTAAGGTAGCAATGCATGTCCGGTAGAACAAAAGAATCAGGCTCTAACTCTGCAGGCAGTTTGAATGATGCTACAAGTATCTCTTTGGCAGAGCTTGTGCGTTTGCGTGGTTCAGTGCGGTCTGTGAAAAGGCCGGCGGGAAGGCAGGTTCGAGCTCCAGCCAGTGGTGGTAATCAGTCAAGAGCGCTGGGGAGAGGTCTCGACTTCGCAGAGGTGCGTGAGTATAACCCCGGGGATGATGTTCGCACGATTGACTGGAAGGTTACAGCGCGAAGCGGCAAGCCTCATACCAAAATATATAATGAAGAACGTGAGCGGCCATTTTTGATCGCTGTTGATTTACGTTCAACTATGTTTTTTGCCACCCGTGTGGCCTATAAGTCAGTGGTGGCATCACGTCTTAGCGCCATGGTGGCGTGGGCCGCTGCCAGTAATCGCGACAGGGTAGGCGGATTGGTGTTTAGCGATAATGGTTTAAAAGAGATTAAACCTGCGGCAGGCTCGAAGGGGGTCACAAAGTTACTCCATGAAATTGTCAATCTCCATCAAGCGTCACGCGAGATAGCAGCCCGTGATCAAATTGAAAGTGATGCCAGTTCACGCCTTGATGATGCATTTCAGCACCTCAGACGTAGTGCACATACGGGGAGTTCAGTTTGTTTGCTGACTGACTTCGCAGGCTTTGACAGCACTATCGGTGGTGCGTTGACGCAACTGTTGAAACACAACCATGTATCGGCCTGCCGGATTTATGATCCGCTGGAAGCTAACCTGCCATCACCTGCGCGTTACACGATTAGTGACGGTGCCAGGCGCAGCACTGTTGATACTTCATCTGAACAAATGCGTACCTCTTATCAGCATGCTTTTACACAACGTGCCGAACTCACCAGGCAGTTTTTTTCGGGGCGTGGCAATTCTTATTCGCAGTGTGTTGTCACTGAACCGTTGGTGCCAGTGGCCAATCAAATAATGCGCAGTTTGCCAGGTAGTGTGTGATGACCAATAGCAGGCTTCTGTTACGTGGGTTTTTCGGGTGTTTCTGCTTCGTGGCATTGTGCCCGGCGCAATCTGATTTGTCGGAAGCACCATCGTTGCTACCTGAAGAAAGTAACCCGTCTGTGATGAGGCAAGTGCCTGTTGCTTCTCCCGCTCTGCCAGACCTAACCGCTGATCAGGTAGCTACAGATACTTCACCATCGCAACCGGATTCTGTGCATGCAGGAAAAACCCAGGAGCAATTGCTGGCAGAGTTGCGTGATGTTTATTCCCCTGAAAAACCCTCCTGGTGGCCATTGGCTCCCGGGTGGTGGGTGCTAGGCGCAGCAGTTATTATTCTTATCAGCTTAGTGGTGCGTTGGTTGTATCGTTTTTTAGTGATTCGTCGAAAAAACGACTGGAAAAAAAGTGCCCGTGCAGAGCATCAGCGGCTCTGCGGACTGGCGATGAAAAAGTCAGTCCCGTCAACCGCAATTATTGCGGATGCGTCAGTGTTGATGCGTAGAGTTTCACTGGCGCAATTCCCCCGACAGCAAATTGCATCACTGACCGATGGTCAATGGCTAGCTGCACTGGATGAGCTGGGTAACAACAAGGCGTATAGCCAGGGGGTGGGGAAACTGCTTACTCGTCATCCGTATATGCGACCACATGATATTGCTGAATCTGAAGTGGATGAATTACTAACACTCATTAAAAAAACAATAGATAACGCCCCGTCAACTCTAATTCAGGAGCCTCGGCACACTACCGGTGCTCACACGCTTTCAGTGAAACCGGAGCCAGGCGTTGTTTAGTTTCCACTGGTGGTGGATGGTGGCGATTCTGCTGTTACCTCTGTTGGTGCGTTGGCTTCTTCCTGCAGCACCTGCTCGTCGTGAAGCTGCTTTAAAAGTGCCTTTTTTTGATGAATTAAATCAACTGCCTGCTTCAGGACAAGGGCTTGGCGGCGGAGGCTGGAAACTATCGCTTGCAAGCGTAATGTGGTGTTTGCTGGTGCTGGCTGCTATGCGACCGCAGTGGCTGGGGGAACCGGTGGACGTCCCTTTGACGGGTCGTGACATCATGCTGGGTCTGGATATATCCGGCAGCATGCGGGAGCGTGATTTTCAGATTAACGGTCGCTCGGTAGAGAGGCTGGATGCAGCCAAAGTTGTAGCGGCTGAATTTATTGGCAAGCGTGAGGGTGATCGCATTGGTTTAATTCTGTTTGGTGACAATGCCCAGGTGCAGACACCACTAACTTACGATCTAACTACGGTACAACATTTTTTAAATGAATCAATTGTAGGCTTGATTGGTTCTTCTACTGCTATTGGTGATGCTATTGGTCTTGCGGTAAAGCGTTTACGACAGCGCCCGGCTGACTCAAGAGTATTCATTTTACTTACTGATGGTGCAAACACCGCTGGTGCAGTAACCCCTTCAGATGCTGCAAGGGTAGCAGCTGAAAATGAGATACGTATTCATACCATTGGTGTCGGTGCTGAGCGGGTGACGGTGCAGGGTGTTTTTGGTACTCAGGTGATTAACCCTTCAAAATCGCTTGATGAAGAATCATTAAAGGAAATTGCTTCGCTGACCGGTGGGCAGTATTTCAGAGCGCGTAATACCAAAGAGATGGTTGAGATCTACGGGCTGATCAACGAACTGGAGCCTAGTGAGATAGAAGGGGTGCAACAAAGGCCACTGAGTGAGCTTTTTATGTGGCCACTGGGATTGGCGTTGCTGCTTAGTGCGATCATGGTTTGGTTCGGGGTGCGCCGATGATGACCGATTTTCATTTTATCAGGCCATGGTGGTTTCTTGCATTTCTGCCTTTGGTGTGGGTGTTATTTCGTTTTTATAGAAATTCTCAAAAGGAAAGTCAATGGCGTGAAGAGGTTGATCCCGCACTGCTGCCACATTTGCTTGATGGTGAAGCGTCTTCTCTAAAGGTCGGCCCCATTGCGGCGATTGGCCTACTCTGGTTTTTGGCTGTGATTGCACTGGCGGGTCCCAGTTGGGAGCGATTGCTGACGCCGGTATACAAGGGTTTGCAGGAGAGAGTATTGGTGGTAGATCTGTCACGATCAATGAATGCCACTGATGTAAAACCCTCAAGGCTGGACCGGGTAAAGCAAAAGCTGAATGATGTGCTTGATCTGTCGGCGGACACGCAAACTGCATTGATAGTTTATTCGGCAGTGCCTTATGTAGTATCGCCATTAACCGATGATGTGCAAACCATTCGCTCTATGCTGCCTTCTATTAACACCGCTATTGTGCCAGCGCAAGGCAGCCGAACAGTGCTTGCGTTGGTCAAAGCAACTGAATTGCTGCAAGGCAGTGGTAGTAAAAGCGGCAGTATCTGGTTGTTTACTGATAGCGATCTGGATGACAGAGCCGTCGCACAGTCAAAAGTGATAGCGGAATCGGGATATCGACTTTCAGTGATGGGCGTGGGTAGTCAGCAAGGTGCCCCGATCCCAAGGAGCGAGGGTGGTTTTTTAAAAGACAACAGCGGCAATATCGTGGTGGCTAAACTAAAGTCCACACCCTTAAAGGAGCTTGCCAGCATTGGTAACGGCGTGTTTACCGCGGTTACTAATAGTGATCAGGATATCAAACGGATGTTGGACGGTGATACCAGAGTCGTAGACAGCGATATTGAGGCAAGTGATCAAAAGCGCCAGGCAGAGGTTTGGGTTGAACGCGGCCCCTGGATAATACTGTTGCTGGTCCCTTTGGCAGCGTTGGTGTTTCGTCGGGGCTGGTTATGATGTGTTTGCTGTTTAGAGCGCTGGCACTGATGCTGATGCTTTTTGTTAATACAGGCAATGCATTTGCTTTTGACTGGAAAGATCTCTGGCAGCGTCCTGATCAGCGCGCGTATCAGATATTGCAGGACGGCGATTCTGTAACTGCGGCTGAAATTTTTGATGATCCGCAATGGCGCGGTGTGAGCCATTATCGGGCTGGTGAATTTGAACAGGCACAAGAAGAATTCAACAGCGTCGAAGGTGATACTGCACTTTATAATCAGGGTGTCACGGCTGTGCAACAGGGTGAATTTGATACGGCTGTTGAAAAGTTTGAGCATCTATTGGAGCGATCTCCTGATCATTTGGATGGACAGCACAACCTTGAAATAGCGCGTGAACTTGCAAAGCAACAGGAGCAGGAACAGCAGCAAGGTGATCAGAGTGAGCAGCAAGAAGACAGCGACCAGCAATCAGATAGTAAGGACGAGCAAGATCAAAGTAACTCGGAGGGTGAAGGTCAAAGTCAGGATGCAGAAAGTGGCAGTGAAGGAGAACAAAGTGATTCTGAAAATAGTGATGAGGAGCGTGGCGGCGAATTGACCGCCGAGCCTGAAGATGCCGCGGCAGAGAACGAGGCACAGTCTGAAGAAGAATCACAATCCGGCCAGCAGAATCAGGAGCAACAAGGCGCTGAGCAGCAATCGCAGCAACAGCAGAGTGTCTCCGAGCAACAGGAAGGTGACGAAGAGCAGGAAAACCAGTCGGCTGCGATGACCCCGTCAGGTCCGTCTGAAAGTGAACAGGCAACTGAGCAATGGTTGCGACGAATTCCTGATGACCCATCGCAGTTGCTGCGCAACAAAATAAAACTAAATCATATGATTGAACATGCTGATGTTCGGGATATGCAGGAGCCATGGTGAATCGATCAACTGCCTGCGTGGCACTATTACTAACCTTTGCGCTTTCAATGTTGCTGCCGGGTGCGTTATGGGCTCAATCCCTGGAGGCTACAGTCGAGCGGCAAACGGTAATCGACGGCGAGTCAGTGGTGTTGTATTTAAAAGGTGAGAGCCTAAATGAATTGCCAGATGTATCTGCCCTGAATCAGAGCTTTGATATTCTGGATTCAAGACGCTCTAACAGCCGGGTGATTGATCAGGGTGTTGTCCGGTCCAGTTTTATGATGCGCTTTGAATTACTGGCTAAAAAACTGGGGCAGTCAGAGATTCCGGTGTTCACCGCCGACAACCAAAGTAGTCAGGCAATTCGTATTGATGTGGTCGAACGTGGTACGGCAGGCGTGGTACCGCGGGATAAAGTATTCACAGAGATCACCTTCGACAAAGAAAACCCGTATGTGCAATCGCAAGTGATAATGTCACTGCATATATTGGATGATGGCAGTCTTGCAACTGTTGATCCTCAGCCGCCCATAATTCCGGATGTTCAAGTTGAACGCTTACCGGTGGGTGATCAAAAAATTCAAGAGCGAGACGGTGTTGAGTACAGGGTGCATACATGGCGCTATGCACTTTTCCCGCAACGTAATGGCGAGATCGAAATACCCCGCATGCAGATTGCCGGTAGTGTTAAAGATCCGGCCTATGGTGGTAACCTGATTTTACGTAACATGGCGACGCGCCGGATTTCAATTAGAACTAAAGCGACCACGCTAAATGTCAAAGCCAAAGCAGAGCAAAGCACTGCTGACTGGTGGCTGCCGGTAGAAAAGCTGGAACTCAATCGTGAATGGTCAGCAGATATCAAAAACAGTAAAGTCGGCGAGCCGCTTACGCTGACGCTATCGCTGACTACTCAGGGGGCGACTTCGAACCAGCTGCCTGAGATCCTGCCACCCGATATTGATGGCTTGAAAATTTACCCGGATGTCCCCGAGCTGGTTTCTCAACCTAATGAAAATGGGCTGATCAGCCGTCGTCGTGAAAAATGGTCGGTTATTCCGTTGCGCGAAGGGTTGATAGAGATTCCGGCAGTAAGCCTTAAGTGGTGGGATGTAGCCACAGAGACAGAACGCACGGCAACCTTGCCAGCACAGCAATTGGTCGTAGCAGCCGCAGATGCTGATGCCAGTACCGGTAGCAATAAGGCGGCTAGTATCAGCGATGCATCTGAGCCGACGGATAAAGCCAATGCAGAAGTTGCTGAATTACCCGTATCTATGGAAAGTGAGGATGGCCGTGCAGCGGGTGTAAATTCTTTGTTGCCGGCGCAATCGCGCGCCTGGATGTGGATCGCACTATTGGCGCTGGCGGGTTGGGCGGTCACTTTGTTGTCATGGTGGGGCAGGTCCCGTCGACGTAAGCAGGTTGAGTTAAAGGCTGCAGTCGCATCGGCTGATCGGTCGGATGCTGTCAGGCAGTTACGCGAATTGCGAGCTTTAAGCGCCAGTGAGAATGCTTCAATTTTTCGTGCCGCTATGATGGATTGGTCGGATAGCTATTGGCCTGATGACGCACCGGTTAGTCTGGTTGATATCGGGCGCCGTCTGCAAAATGAACCACTGCAGGATCAGTTGCGCCAGCTGGATGCAAACCTGTATGGTCAACAGCAGTCCAGCGTATCGCTGCCCGATATTTACGCTACCCTTAGTGCTGCGATTACTGATCACAAACAACCATCTGCCAAATTGAATGCTGATCCACTGCCAACCTTATAGCCCATGAACAATTCTCATCAGTCCATTCATCCAGAGCAAATGTGTGTGCAGTCAGTATTTTGACAACCCAGCTACTGCGTGTGCAGGATCTGGCGGTTTTTCGTGGTGAGCACTGTTTGTTTTCCGGGCTTGAGTTCAGCGTTAGCTCGGGTGAAGTGGTTCAGCTGCACGGCGATAACGGTTCTGGTAAAACCTCGCTGATCAGGGCCTTGTGTACCTTATTGCCGGTAGAGCAAGGCACTCTAAGTTGGCGTGGTGTCGAATTACCTGCCGGTCGTGATCAATATTTCAGTGAAATGATTTATTCCGGGCATGCTGAGGGGTTAAAAGGGGATCTGTCGGTTCGCGAGAATCTTCAATTTTTTGCCTTGTTGCGAGGTGTAGATTCAACCAATCTAGATCAAATCATTGAGCGGGCAGGGTTGACGAGCAGGGCTGATCTGGCATGTCAGTCATTGTCAGCTGGACAGCGGCGGCGGGTTACGGTGGCGCGATGGCAGCTGAGTGCCGCTGTATTGTGGATTCTTGATGAGCCACTCACCTCTCTTGATGTGCAGGGGCGGGCAATGGTTGAAGAATTGATTATTGAGCACGCGGCCAGTGGCGGGGCAGTTATTTTCACTACACACCAGCCTCTGTCACTTGACGGTTGCGATGTTAAGTCACTGGCGCTTGGCTGCTGATGGTTGCCTCGTTTTTAGCGTTATTGAGGCGGGATCTATTGCTCGCAGTGCGCAGGCGTGGTGACTGGCTTAATCCGCTGGCATTTTTTGTCATTGTGGTCACGCTTTTTCCGTTAGGCGTAGGTCCCGACAATGATTTGCTGCGTGAAATTGCGCCCGGTGTTATCTGGGTGGCAGCGTTGCTCGCAACCTTGCTGGCACTGGACGGTTTGTTCAAGGCTGATTACGAAGACGGCTCGCTCGAGCAATTGCTGCTGAGCCCGCAACATTTGTCTGTATTGGTGCTGGCTAAAGTGCTGGCGCACTGGCTGGTTACCGGATTACCCCTATTGTGTTTGTCGCCGTTATTGGCGGTCATTATGCAGATGCCCACGCGTGCTTATCCAGCCTTGTTGGCGTCGCTCATGCTAGGTACACTCACGCTGAGCCTGGTCGGTGCTATCGGTGCTGCGCTGACGGTAGGCTTGCGCCGCGGCGGAGTGTTGCTGGCGCTTCTTGTACTACCCTTATTTATACCGGTTCTAATTTTCGGTAGTAGCAGTGTGATCGCTGCGAGCTCCGGATTCGCGATCGAAGCCCAATTATCGTTGCTTGGTGCCCTGTTTATGCTGGCGCTGGTGTTGGCGCCGGTCGCTATTTCAGCCGCTTTGCGAATTAGTTCGGAATAGATCTGTCTACACTGTTTGGCCGTATTACTAAGTTCCCACAATCACGGAGATAACCCACTGGTGTTTCGCTGGTTTCACAGACTTGCATCGCTTAAGAATTTTTATAGGCTTGCTGAAATATTGCTTCCCTGGCTTGCAGCACTGTGTGCGATTTTGCTTGTTGTCGGGCTTTATCGTGGACTATTCGTGGCTCCGGCAGACTACGAGCAAGGCGAGAGTTACCGCATCATCTATGTGCATGTGCCGGCGGCGTGGATGTCGATGTTCATCTATACGGTGATGGCGTTTTGCAGTGCTATTTTTCTAGTCTGGAAGATGAAGGTTGCAGATATCGTGGCTGAAGTTTCCGCTCCGATGGGCGCGGCTTTTACCTTTCTGGCACTGAGCACTGGCTCATTGTGGGGAAAGCCTATGTGGGGCACCTGGTGGGAATGGGACGCACGGTTGACTTCAGAGTTGATTTTGCTCTTTCTGTATATAGGTTATATGGCGTTGCGGGCGTCGATGGACAATCGCAATACCGCGGCAAAAGCTGCAGCAATTCTGGCGCTGGTGGGCGTGGTCAATATCCCGATTATTCATTATTCGGTCGAGTGGTGGAACACGCTGCACCAGCCAGCATCGATCACAAAGCTGGACACACCTTCAATCCATATAAGCATGCTGATTCCCCTGCTGCTCATGGCGTTGGGCTTTACTCTGTTTTATGTGGTGAATATGCTCAGTCGTACTCGCAATGTGATTCTGGAGCGTGAGGCAAATACCGCCTGGGTGAGGGAGCGGGTCAGGGAGAATCGCCTGTGAAAGATTTTTTAGCGATGGGTGGTTATGCATTCTATGTCTGGTCGTCTTTCGGGCTGACATTCATTGTGATGTCTGCTATTGCGCTTGGTACACGAATGCAGCGACGCCGCATTGTTGCGGCAGTTAAAAGAAAGGCTCAGATTGCCGAGTCCGAATTAGATAATCAAAATAGGGATGCGTCAGGTCAGTGAACCCAAAACGTAAGCAAAAACTTATTTTAGTGTGTGTCATGGTCGCAGGAGTTGGTATTGCGCTGGCGCTGTTTCTAAATGTATTTAAAAACAATATTCAGCTTTTCTATACACCCACAGAAGTAGTTGAAGGTAAGGTGCCTGAAGGCGCAGAATTCAAGGTCGGCGGACTGGTTGCTGCCAACAGTGTGTCCAGAGAATCCGGTGATGGACTAACAGTTGAGTTCGTGCTGACCGACAACGGTGAATCAGTCCCCGTTCGATATACCGGTATACTGCCAGATCTATTTCGTGAAGGTCAGGGAACAGTGTCTGTCGGCAAACTGGATAGCGATGGCGTTTTTGTTGCCACCAAGGTTCTGGCTAAGCATGACGAAAACTATATGCCCCCGGAAGTAGCAGATGCGCTTGAAAAAACCGAAAAAGCAAAACTTTATGGGGCTGACACGGTGCTGATGCAATGATACCTGAGCTTGGTCAAGTTGCATTGATACTGGCGTTATGTGTAGCGATTGTACTATCAGTCGTGCCGATGGTGGGCAGCTTTACGGGTAACCAGTCATGGATGGCGCTGGCAAAACCTGCGGCGCGTGTGCAGGCTTTGATGGTCGCTGTGTCTTATGCTGTGTTGACCCATGCTTTTTTGGTACACGATTTTTCGGTTAAATATGTCGCCAGCACGTCCAATTTGTCGTTGCCACTGGTTTATCGAATCTCAGGTGTCTGGGGCGGGCATGAAGGGTCCCTGTTGTTATGGATGTTAATACTCTCAATCTGGGCCGCTGCCGTCAGCATTTTCAGTCGTGGCATGCCGTTGCAAATGATTGCCAGAGTTCTTTCAGTGATGGGAATGGTCAGTGTTGGGTTTTTATTGTTTGTATTGCTGACATCCAATCCATTTGATCGCCTGTTACCGGCCCCTCTGGACGGTCAGTCACTTAATCCTTTGCTACAGGATTTTGGCCTGATTATTCACCCACCCATGCTTTACATGGGTTATGTCGGGTTTTCTGTGGCCTTCTCATTTGCCATTGCAGCACTCATTGGTGGGCGGCTGGATATGGCCTGGGCGCGTTGGATGCGACCATGGACCAACGTCGCCTGGATGTTTCTAACGATTGGTATCGGCCTGGGTAGCTGGTGGGCGTATTACGAACTGGGCTGGGGCGGTTGGTGGTTTTGGGATCCGGTTGAAAACGCGTCTTTTATGCCCTGGCTTGTTGGTACAGCACTAATCCATTCGTTGGCGGCCACCGAAAAACGTGGTGCATTCAAGGCCTGGACAATTTTACTGGCAGTCACTGCATTTTCGCTAAGCTTGCTGGGGACTTTCCTGGTGCGCTCGGGTGTGCTCACTTCAGTTCATGCCTTTGCCAACGATCCTGAACGTGGGTTGTTTATTCTTATGTTCCTTGGTGTGGTTGTTGGTGTGTCGCTGGTGCTGTATGCCTGGCGAGCACCGAAACTGCGCAGCAACACTGAATTCGCTACCCAGTCACGTGAAGCCGGATTGTTATTTAATAATGTTGTGATGGTGGTGATATGTGCCAGTGTGTTGCTGGGCACATTGTATCCATTGGTTCTGGACTCACTTGGTATTGCAAAAATATCTGTTGGCGCGCCATACTTTAATGCGATCTTCCTGCCGTTGTTTGGTGCTGTAGCACTGGTGGTGGGTGTGGGTGCGCTAGCACGCTGGAAGCGCGATAATGTTAAAGACATTTTAAAACGCGTTCGGTGGGCAGCAGCGCTGAGTGTGCTGGGTGGAATCATGCTGCCGTTTGCGATGGGTGAGTTTAAATTTTTAGCAGCAATCGGTATTACGCTTGGCTTGTGGGTCACATTGACCACACTTCAGGGAGTGTGGGAACGTATCAGGAAACGCGGCAATAAAATTGCCGCTTTGTTGTCAATCCCGGCCGGGTTCTGGGGGATGACAGCTGCGCATATTGGTATTGCAGTATTTAGCATCGGGGTGAGCCTGACTTCACTTTACAGTGTTGAAAAGGACTTGCGCATGGAGCCCGGGGAAACGTATGAGTTGGCGGGTTACACGTTCACATTTGATGGTGTTGGTAAAGTGCAAGGGCCAAACTTCATTGCCGATGAGGGCGTGATACGGGTGTCCCGTGATGGTGTCGAAATCACTACCCTTGCAGCGCAAAAGCGCGATTACAACAGTCAGATGGGCATCATGACCGAGGCAGCGATTAATGCGGGCTTTACCCGTGATCTTTTCTTTGCATTGGGAGAATCTCTGCAAGGCAGTGGTGCCTGGAGCATGCGAATTTATTACAAGCCTTTCGTGCGCTGGATTTGGCTTGGGGCTTTAATTATGGGTTTTGGTGGATTACTTGCCGTGTGTGATCGCCGCTATCGAAAACTGAAGGTGGTCAATTCACCGGCAGATAAAAGTGGATCAGCCGGAGCTGCCAACAGCGCGACTGGTCAAGTGGCAGGTGCAACAAGCTCATGAGATTTGCCGTCCCTTTATTGGTGTTTGTGATCATCGCCGGGTTTCTTTATGCAGGCCTGAGTCGAGACCCGCGTTATGTGCCTTCGCCGTTGATTGGTAAGCCGGCGCCTGAATTTAATTTGCCGACACTCGCAGATCCTTCGGTTAGTTTTACACCTGCGGATATGAGAGACAAAGTGTGGTTGTTTAATATATGGGCGACCTGGTGTGCTGCATGTCGTATCGAACACCCGCTGCTGGTTCAACTGGCCCGTAGCGGCCAGGTTGATATTGTAGGTTTGAATTACAAAGACGAAGATGCAAGTGCAAGGCAATGGTTGACCGAGTTGGGTGATCCCTATCTCACCACGGCAGTCGATAAAGATGGCCGCATAGGTATTGACTGGGGTTTTTATGGTGCGCCAGAGACGTTTGTGATTGATAAAAAAGGCATTGTAAGACACAAGCACATTGGACCGGTGAGTCCTGATGACCTGACCCGAACCATTTTGCCGATGGTTGCAGAATTAAGGGCCGAAAGCAGTTGAGAAAACACAACAACATAGCCACACAACTTCAGGCTGTACTTGTCGCGGTGTTGGTAGCATTTTCGACTGCGGCGTTTAGCCAGCAGAATGTCTTCTCGGAAGATGGCCCCAGTGACCCGGAGTTGGCCAGAGTCTTTAAAGAGCTTGCCTCTGAATTGCGCTGTCTGGTGTGCCAAAACCAGAATATTGCAGATTCTAACGCCCCGCTGGCGCAGGATCTTCGGCGCGAGGTTCACGAAATGCTGGATCGCGGAGATAGTAAAAAGCAGATCATTGATTTCATGGTAGAGCGTTACGGGGAGTTTGTATTGTATCGCCCTCTGTTGAGCGCAAAAACCTTAATACTTTGGCTTGGCCCTTTGCTGTTTTTTTTACTCGGTCTTGTCATCGTTTGGCGTCTGGCGCGTAAACCAGGGGTAGCCGCTTTTGAACCCGATGAAGCCTCTCTGGCGCAAGCGCGTGAACTGCTGGCCGCTGACGACACCAAAGACCAAACGCCCTGATTCGGGCTAATTATACGGAACTATAGTGCCACTTTTTTTCTTGTTAGCAGCTGTATTAGTGATTGTAGTGTTGATGTTGTTGTTGCCCTCTTTGGCGCGGCGGCAGCAGCCAGCAGATGGCGTTGACAGGCGTGCGGTGAATGTATCAATCGCTCGTGCGCAACTGACAGAGCTTGAAAAGAAAGTCAGTGATGGTGATTTGCCCAATGATGAGTTTCAGGCTGAGCGACTGCGTATTGAGAAAGACCTGGCATCTGATCTCGCGCCGCCTGAATCTGATAGCACGGCCCGTGGCGGCTGGATGGTATGGCCGGTTGCTGCGGTTGTCCCGGTCATTGCAGGTGTTATGTATTTGTCTGTCGGTACTCCTGATGCTATTGATCCTGCTAATCGGATTGCGCTGGCGTCCAATCAGGCATCGCAGCAGCAGTCGCAAGGCGAGGAGCCGGCTCCGGATTTGCGTGAAGTGGTCAAGCGAATTAAGGAAAGACTGGAAGATCAGCCTGAAGACGTGACAGGCTGGTTTATGTTGGGACGGGCACACATGGCGCTGGGTGAATTTGACCCTGCAGTTAGTGCGATTCGAAAATCCTATGAGTTAGGCGGCGAAAATCCGGAAGTCATGATCAGACTTGCTGATGCATTGGCCATGAGTCAGGGTGGCAGTATGTCGGGAGAGCCGGAACCTTTGCTGATCCGTGCACTGGAGCTACAACCAGACAATCCACAAGGCTTGTGGCTGCTTGGTATGGCGCAAAGTGAACGAGGTGATAATAGGGCCGCAGTTCAAACATGGCAAACCCTGATGCCTTTGTTGCAGGGCGATGAACGGTCGCAGCAGGAAGTGACTCAATTGATGGCTCAGGCAAACAAGGAGTTGGCCGATGAAGGCGCCACTGCGGTTGCGGCGTCTGTTGCACCAGAAGCCTCGATGCAACCGTCATCAGCGATCGCGACTCTGACTGTTGAAGTATCTTTAAAAGAAGGGTTAGCCGCTGATCTGCCAGCAGACACCATCGTGTTTGTGTACGCCAAAGCGGCTGAGGGACCTCCCATGCCATTGGCAGTGGCGCGCAAGACGCTTGCGGACATCCCGTTCACAGTGACACTGAGCGATGAGGACGCGATGATGCCAGCGATGAAACTAAGTGCTTTTGATAAGCTGATTGTTGGGGCGCGACTATCGCTGGATGGAAATGCCATTGCCAAAACCGGAGATATTTTTGGCGAGGTGAACAACGTCGTCACTGGCAGGTCAGATCCATTACAGGTAGAAATTACTACGATTAAGCCTTAGATCATGCGGTAGAGTTTTACTGTTTGGGAAGGTGACTGACAAGTTGTGATCGATCATTAATGATCAATTACAACTATTGTTTCCATTGCACCACGGGTAGCGTGAATCCTGCTAACCTGAAGAAGACCTGCGCGCTGCATGTAACTACTGCAGGGTGTCTTCGATGAATCATTTCTATCAGCGCCTTTGCAGGCCTCGATTAATTTCCTCTAAGAATAACGCGGTTACACACTATGCAAGCAAACGAATACAAGCATTGGCAGCTTCAGCGTGATAACGATGACATCGCCTGGCTTTCTATTGATCGTCATGAAGAAAAAACCAACACCCTTGGCGCAGAGGTTATCGCAGAACTTGATCAGGTTCTGGATGCCTTGTCGGCGAATTTGCCGCGTGGTCTGGTTATTCGATCAGCGAAAGAGTCTGGGTTTATCGCCGGTGCCGACATCCGTGAGTTTGAAGCCTTTACCGATGCTGCATCTGTCACTGAACAAGTGAAAAAAGGCCATGCCGTCTTTGCCAAACTTGAACAATTGGCCTGTCCAACTGTTGCAGCCGTCAAGGGTTTTTGCTTAGGCGGTGGTTATGAGCTTGCGCTGTGCTGCAAGTACATTATTGCACTTGACTCAGACGATACCCGTATTGGTTTGCCCGAAGTAAAACTGGGCATTATTCCGGGCCTGGGTGGTACCGTTCGGCTGAACGAACGCGTCGGCGGTATGAAAGGGTTGACGGCTATGCTGACCGGGCGTTTACACCGGGCGCGACAGGCTCGTGGCCTGGGTATGATTGACGAGGTTGTCAGCCCGCACAGCAATTTGCGTTGGGCAGCCAGGCGCGCCGTGATGCAAAAGCGCAAGTTCAAGGGAGCGGGTATGGTTGCTAAAATCACAAATACCAGTTTCGCGCGCGATAAGCTTGGCGATCAAATGGTGAAAAAGACCGCGGCTAAGGCAAACCCTGATCACTATCCGGCACCATTCAAATTAATAGAGATGTGGAAGCAGCACGGTGGTGATCGCAATGCGATGTTTAACGCTGAAGCGGAGCAAATTGGTAAGTTAATGGTTACCCCCACAGCCCGGGGGTTGCAGCGTGTATTCCATTTGATGGAACGTCTTAAGGGACTAGGTAAACACGATGATTTTAAATGCCGCCGTGTACATGTGATCGGTGCAGGGGTAATGGGTGGTGATATTGCTGCCTGGTGTGCGTTGCAAGGCATGGAGGTCACGGTGCAGGATCGGGAAATGAAATATATCGAACCTGCAGTTGCGCGAGCCAAAAAACTGTTTAAAAAGAAGACCCGCAGCAAGCATGCAGCGGCAGCGGCCTTGGCGCGATTCATTCCCGATGTTGATGGCAAAGGTGTGCCGCGCGCTGATGTCATCATCGAAGCGATTTTCGAAAATGCAGATGCAAAGCAAGCACTGTATAAATCGGTAGAGCCGCGTATGAAAGATGATGCGGTACTTGCCACTAATACCTCTGCGATTCCATTAGAAACGTTGTCGACGGTGCTGGCTAAACCTGATCGTTTGATCGGCTTACATTTTTTTAATCCAGTGGCAAAGATGCCATTGGTTGAAGTCGTTCATGCCAGTGCGACTGATGCAGAAATGGTTTCACGCGGTAGTGCTTTTTGCGGTCAAATTAACAGATTCCCGTTACCGGTTAAGAGTAGCCCGGGCTTTCTCGTAAATCGGGTACTTGCACCCTATATGTTAGAAGCCATGCAACTGTTTAATGAAGGCATGAGTAAAGAAGCCATAGACGCGGCGGCGCTTCATTTTGGTATGCCAATGGGACCGATTGAACTTGCTGACACCGTCGGGCTGGATGTTGGTTTAAGTGTGGTGCAAAAACTGGGTGGCGATGATGTAAAAGCTGCCGTAGAGCATCTGCAAAAAATGATTGATAATGGTGAACTCGGTAAAAAAAGCGGCAAGGGTTTTTACCAGTGGGAGAAAGGCAAACCCGTCAAGGCCCCTTATGAAGCTGACAGTAACATTGACGCTACCGCTGAAAGACTGATGAAACCATTCCTTGATGAATGTAAGGCATGTAGTGAAGATGGCATTGTTGAAGACGATGAACTACTGGATGCAGGCATTATCTTCGGGACGGGCTTTGCGCCTTTTCATGGTGGCCCGATGAACTACCTAAACAAGCAATCGTAGCGCGACAGGAAAATACTATGACAAATTCTCTTAGACCCGTGGCTGTTGTCGGTGGTGTACGCATTCCGTTTTGTCGCTCAAATTCTGCTTATTCTACCGTGTCGAATCAGGACATGCTGACTACGGCACTGAATGGCCTGGTTGAAAAGTACAACCTGGCGGGAGAACAAATAGACGAAGTGATCGCCGGCGCGGTGATTACTCATACGCGTGACTGGAACCTTGCCCGTGAAGCTGTTCTCGGTACAAAGCTATCTCCGTTTTCACCCGGCCTGACCATGCAGCAGGCATGCGGTACCAGTTTGCAGGCAGCAATGTCTGCTTCCGCCAAGATTGCAACCGGTCAGATTGACTGTGCAATAGCAGCGGGCTCAGATACCGTCAGCGATGTGCCAATTGTTTTTGGTCGCAAGTTTTCACGTCGTCTTGTACAACTTGGGCGAGCACGTTCGGCGATGGATAAGCTGAAAATGTTTAAAGGCTTTGGTCCAGGTGAACTTAAACCCTTGCCACCTTCAGTGAATGAACCTCGTACCTTGCTATCGATGGGCCAGCACTGCGAGCTAATGGCACAAGAGTGGGGTATTACCCGCGAAGCACAGGATGAACTGGCATACCAGAGTCACCATAAGGCGGCAGCGGCTTATGATGATGGCTTTTTCGATGATCTGATCACTCCCTGTGAGAAGGTTGTTCGAGATAACAATATGCGCCCTGATACTTCATTGGAGAAACTAGCCACATTGCGCAAGGCTTACGAGAAAAGCGAAAAAGGCACATTGACCGCGGGAAACAGCACACCGTTAACAGATGGCGCATCAAGCGTGTTGCTGGCCAGTGAAGAGTGGGCCAAAGAGCGTGGCTTGCCGATTCTGGCGTATCTGACCCACTCGCAGACATCGGCGGTGGATTTTGTCGACGGGGAGGGTTTGTTAATTGCGCCCGCCGTGGCGGTGAGCAAGATGCTGGATCGAGCCGGAATTTCACTTCAGGACTTTGACTTCTACGAGATTCACGAAGCATTCGCTGCACAGGTGTTGTGCACGCTTGCGGCGTGGGAGTCAGAAGAATATTGCCGTGAACGCCTTGGGCGATCAGCGGCTATGGGTAGTATTGACCGGTCGAAGCTGAATGTGAAAGGTAGCAGCCTTGCGGTGGGCCACCCTTTCGCAGCTACTGGCGCCAGAATTATGGCGACGCTGGCAAAGATTATTGATGAAAATGATGGCGGTCGAGGCTTGATATCGGTTTGTACCGCTGGTGGAATGGGTGTGACAGCTATACTGGAGCGGTAATACAGTGTTTAGTCAAGTGAAAGCGAAGCGCTGGTGTTCAAATGCGCGTTTAGGTTTGGTGCTGTCAGTGGCGCTTGTGGCGTGGAGCAATGGTGCAATGAGTCAGTCAAATCACGATCACCTGCCAGTCTATGATCAGTACACTTTGCAGGCAAGCGCTGAGGGCGAAGTCGTCAATGATTTGATGTTGGTGAGGCTACAGGTTGAGCATGAAGATCGCGATGCCTCCCGACTGGCGGACAAGGTCAACGCAGATATGCAGTGGGCGCTTGAGCAGCTTGCAAAAGCACCATCGATCAATGTAAAAACTGAAAACTACACCACATATCCGAAGTACGAACAAAACAGAATAGCCGGTTGGCACTCTGCGCAAACGTTGTCACTGTCAGGGCAGGACTTTGACGCAATAAAGGCGGCAGTACAGATATTGCAGAGCAAGTTGCAAGTGCAGGGCATGGCGTTTCAACCCACCGATGAGACTCGTAAAAAAGCGGAAGATGGATTGATAAATCAGGCACTGGACAACTTTAAACATCGGGCCGCTATTGTGCAGGAAAATATGGGGGCGTCGGGCTATCGAATTATGCAAATAAATATCAACACCGGCGGTCGGCAGGCAGGGCGTGCACGTATGAGCAACGAAATGATGAGCATGGCTCGAAGTGCGAGTGTCGAGGCTGCTCCAGCCGTTGAGAGCGGCGAATCGAAATTAAGCGTCAATGTCAGCGGTCAGATACAATTGCAGTAGACTTCGGTTCACTGTTTAACAGCCATCTGGTCGTCCGCTCGGCAACCCTGGTCGTTGCTAATAAGGTCAGATTTCTGGCAATAGTCTAAATTGATATGATAACCACACCATTTTTTGAGGAAGTATGAGTATGAAAATACTGGTCGCTGTGAAACGGGTGCTCGACTACAACGTCAAAGCGCGCGTCAACGCGGACGGTACGGGAATCGATCTTGCCAATGTCAAGATGTCGATGAACCCGTTCGACGAAATAGCGGTTGAAGAAGCACTGCGTATCAAGGAAGCGGGCAAGGCTGACGAGGTCATCGCTGTCTCTATTGGTATTAAGCAGTCTCAGGAAACCATTCGCACGGCTCTGGCCATGGGTGCCGATCGTGGAATCCTGATCGAAACTGACGAAGATGTGCAGCCTCTGGCTGTGGCGAAATTGCTTGCCGCCATAGCTGCCCGCGAAGAGCCTGGCCTGGTGATTGTTGGTAAGCAGTCGATCGACGACGACAGCAATCAGACAGGACAAATGCTGGCCGCCCTGATGGACTGGCCGCAGGCTACTTTCGCATCAGAAGTGGATATCGACAGCGACAAAATGAAAGTAACCCGTGAAGTTGACGGTGGACTTGAGTCCATTCAGGTTTCGCTGCCGGCGGTAATTACCACTGATTTGCGTCTTAATGAGCCGCGTTACGCCAAGCTGCCAAACATTATGAAAGCCAAGAAAAAGCAGCTTGATGTATTGACGCCAGCAGAACTTGAAGTCGATATCGCACCACGACTTATTCCGTTGAAAGTTGAAGAGCCCCCACAGCGTAAGGCCGGGGAAATTGTCGGCAGTGTCGCCGAGCTCGTAGACAAGCTTCGAAACGAAGCGAAAGTCATTTAAGTCACCGGAACAGAAACAGGAATTATCATGACTACATTAGTGATAGCAGATCACGATAACAGCGAACTCAAGCCATCAACACTTAGTGTGGTAGCGGCGGCTCAGGCATTAGGTGGTGACATCGTTGTATTGGTTGCAGGGCAGGGGTGTGCCGCTGTGGGTGAGCAGTCAGCAAAAGTTGCAGGTGTTAGCAAAGTGCTGGTTTGCGATGATGCGGCTTATGCCAATCAGCTGGCTGAAAACGTAGCACCGCTTATTGTCGGGATTGCAGGTGACTATTCGCACGTACTATTTTCAAACACGGCAAGCGGCAAAAACATTATGCCCAGAGCAGCAGCAAAGATGGATGTTGCAGGTATAAGTGACATTACAGAAGTAGTTAGTGAAGATACTTTTGTACGTCCCATTTATGCGGGTAACGCGATGTTGACCGTGCAGAGCAAAGATGACTGCAAAATGATCACCGTTCGAACGACTGCATTTGAAGCTGTTGCGGAAGACGGTGGTTCAGCTGCTGTCGAAGCGCTGCCGGCAGGGGCTACAAGTGACAAGGTTAGCTGGATAGGACAAGAGCTGACCAAGTCGGACCGACCAGAACTGACCAGTGCATCTATCGTTGTATCTGGTGGACGTGGGATGCAGAACGGTGAAAACTTCGCGATGCTTGAATCAGTCGCAGAGAAACTTAATGCAGCGGTTGGTGCTTCGCGGGCAGCCGTTGATGCGGGTTTTGTCCCCAATGATTATCAAGTTGGACAAACCGGTAAAGTGGTCGCTCCGGATCTTTATATTGCGGTTGGTATTTCCGGTGCGATTCAGCATTTGGCGGGAATGAAAGACAGCAAGGTGATTGTGGCGATCAATAAAGACGAAGAAGCCCCCATCTTTCAGGTAGCTGATTACGGTCTGGTTGCAGATCTGTTTGATGCTATTCCAGAGCTTGATGCGGCACTTGCCGAGGGTTAATAATTTAGGCACCTTCTTTAACCAATCATCAGTTGTTCGAAAAAGCACCGTATAGCGGTGCTTTTTTTTGCCTTTAACTCAAGTTTTACGGTAATAATTATGGCGTCAATGCTTTGACAAGATGGCAGTTATCGTTTGCACCGCAAATTGCTATAAAATAAATAGTAATGTTAGTAACCCCTGTTTATCCCGGAGATTCTTATGAGCTATAACGCCCCAGTCAAAGACATGCGTTTTGTATTAGAGCGCGTGGTTGGTATGGAAGACGTTTCAGCTTTGCCCGGGTATGAGGATGCGACCCCGGATATCGTTGTGGCTATTTTGGAAGAGGCCGGCAAGTTTGCCGGTGAGGTGTTAGCGCCGCTAAATTATGCCGGTGATCAGGAGGGCGCGCGCTGGTCTGAAGATGGGGTGACCACACCCGCAGGTTGGAAAGACGCCTATTCACAATTTTCAGAGGCTGGCTGGAATAGCCTGGCGTTTGATCCTGAGTTTGGCGGCCAGGGTATGCCGGGGATGCTGGCTGCTGCGGTGCAGGAAATGTGGCACAGCTCGAACATGGCTTTTGGTTTGTGTCCGTTGCTGACCCAGGGGGCTGTTCATGCTATTGCTTCACACGCGTCTGGTGATCTCAAGAAAAAGTATCTGGAAAAAATGATTTCAGGCCAGTGGACCGGCACCATGAATCTGACCGAGCCCCAAGCGGGTTCAGATTTGGCGGCTGTCAGAGCTCAGGCACAGCCGGTTGCTGATCACTACCTTATCAAAGGGCAGAAAATATTTATCACTTATGGTGATCATGATATGACTGAAAATACAGTGCATTTGGTGCTTGCCCGTACCCCTGATGCACCACCAGGCGTAAAAGGGATCTCATTGTTCGTATGCCCCAAATTCCTGCTTAATGACGACGGATCTCCCGGTAAGCGTAATGACGCCCGTTGTGTGTCTATCGAACATAAGCTTGGCATCCATGCCAGCCCGACTTGTGTGATGGCCTTTGGTGATAATGAGGGCGCAGTTGGCTATTTGGTTGGTGAAGAAAACCGTGGCTTGATGTATATGTTTACGATGATGAATGAAGCGCGGCTTGCTGTCGGCATAGAGGGTTATGCCATGGGTGAAATGGCTTACCAGCGGGCGGTTTCGTTCGCCAAAGATCGCAAGCAAGGCGCTGTGTTGCTTGAGGGTGAGAACGGCATAGTGAATCACCCGGATGTCAGGCGCATGCTGATGACCATACGGGCCCAGGTTGAAGCAGCACGAGTGATGGCTTATGACTGTGCGGGCGCATTCGATTTCGCAGCAAAACATCCTGATGAAGAGGTGCGTGCAAAATTTAATCGCCGCGGCGCTTTGCTGACACCTATTGTTAAAGGATGGTCTACAGAAGTCGGTGTAGAAATGTGTTCTTTGGGCGTCCAGGTGCATGGCGGCATGGGCTTCATTGAAGAAACCGGCGCCGCTCAGTATCTGCGGGATGTCAGAATTACACCCATCTATGAAGGGACTACTGGTATACAAGCTAATGACTTATTGGGTCGCAAGACCCAATACGATGGTGGTCAGGGTGTTGAAGATTTGTTGTCTGATATGCAAGGTACTCTGGCAGCGCTTGAATCTTCCTCGCACGCCGGTAGTACGCATGCAAAAGCAGCGCTACAAAAAAGCATTGATATGATCAGCGATTCGAGTCAACGCATTCTTGCTGAGGAAAACCCGACTCTGAATGCTGCTGTGGCTTCTGATTACCTGATGTTGATGGGATATGCCTGCGGTTGTTGGGCGATGGCAAGGTCGGTACTTGCTACGACGGATCTGGATGATGCCGACTTTGTTGCCGTTAAACTGGCTGTTTGTCGGTTCTATTTTGACAGTATTGCGCCGCGAGCCGTCAGCCACTATCAAGCCTTGTGTAATGTAAGTGCTGATCACTTTGCGATTGAGGCAGCGTTACTGTAGGGCGAAAACCAACCGTCGATGTGGCAGAGCTCCCAGGCATTCTTTGTCACTTTGGCCCCTAACCGGGGGGTTAAGTGCTCCGCTATAAATCCTTTTGGGACGCCGATCGGTCTGCAATGGAGCACTGGCGGCATACCTTAAAATCCGCATGGCGAAGACTATTGCTAGCGATAGTTTGCAAACCATAACTGATCTCTCGAATTGCGCAGATTTAGCCCATAGCATGGAATATTCCTTGCAACCATGGGACTTCGATCAATACCAAGCGTGATGGATTATAGTGATGAAGGGTTTAATTCTGGCAGGTGGCTCGGGTACAAGGCTGTATCCGATAACTCAGGTAGTTTCTAAGCAGCTACTACCCGTGTATGACAAGCCGATGATTTTCTATCCACTTTCAACCTTGATGTTAATGGGGATTCGGCAGATTGCCATCATATCGACACCCGAGGATATTGGTCGATTTGAACAACTACTTGGCGATGGCAGCCAGTTCGGCATCGAGTTGGAGTACATTGTACAAGCCAGCCCTGATGGTTTAGCGCAAGCCTTTGTGCTTGGTGAAGAATTCATCGGTGAAGATGACTGCTGTCTGATTCTTGGGGATAACATTTTCTACGGCGCCGGTCTGGAAGGTATTCTTGAGAACGCAGCTTTATCACTCGACGGGGCGACTGTCTTTGCCTACAGGGTTGCTGACCCTGAACGGTACGGCGTAGTTGAATTTGACGCCATGAACCGGGTGTTGTCTCTTGAGGAAAAACCCGCAGAACCCAAATCGCATTACGCGGTGACAGGACTCTATATTTACGATAACTCTGTGGTTGAAAAGGCTAAGTCTCTTGAACCTTCTGTCCGTGGTGAATATGAGATAACTGATCTGAATAATATCTATTTGAGCGACAAACGACTGAAGGTTGAATTATTGGGTCGTGGTCATGCGTGGCTTGATACCGGCACCCATTCATCTCTCCATGATGCGGGCGCGTACGTCGAAACTATAGAGGCGCGTCAGGGATTGAAGGTCTGCGTGCCGGAAGAGATTTCGTGGAACAAGGGCTGGATCACCACTGAAAACCTGCAGGAAAGTGCTCTTCGGTACGGTAAAAGTACTTATGGGGTGTACCTGCAGTCATTGATTGACGAGAGAAATTCGGCGTCACCAAAAATGACCTACGCGAAGGTAGCGTAGCGATTTTATACCACCTGAAGTGGCCTAATGGATTTTTCTGGATAGCTGTGTGAAATACAAAAGAAATATAAAAAATACAGAATCAAAGGCGAAAGAACTTTTTGATTCGTTGTTCTCTGAAAAGTCTGCAGATACCCCTGCATTATCAAAGTACAAGGGGAACCTTGATGCACTTAGTAACCGCAGCCTTTCAGGTTGGGTAGTTGATGAAGAAGATCTGGACCGCTCGGTTGAGTTTGAAGTTTTCTTTGATAATACCAAAGTTGGCGAGGGGGTCGCTGACGTATACCGTGAGGATCTTGAAGGCATAGGGTACGGCAACGGAAAGCATGGATTTCTGGTGGGTCTGGGTAGTCAGATCTTCACTCAGGGCAAACACGAACTTACGCTTCGTGAAAAAAGCTCTGACGCCTTAATTTCGACCAACAAATTTCCGGTACAAACTAAATCTGATTGTGTTGCAGAAATCATTGGTTTTGGTGTGCGGGTAATACACGCGCAGATAATTTCCGCTGCCAAAACTCAATATCCCAGAAGTGTCGAGATACTGGTCGACAGTGTTGACAGACTTCCCTGTGCACTAACCAATGACGCTGGGGGCAAGCTTAGTTATGAGGCCCGTTTGCCCGATGAATTGTTTGATGCGATGCCACATACCTACGAGCTTATCGCTAATGATGTCAATTGTACCAGTACGGCTTACGTTGATATTTTGCAGCCATTGGTCACGCCTGATGAACATTTGACAGATAGTCATGGCAAACCGGGTTACATAGGTTTGTCAAAAAATGCGGCTTATCGATATGAATCGCTCTGCGGACAATTGCAGCAGCTAATTGAAAGCGCACCGGCTGATGGCGAATTACCAGTTCAAACTCTGGTGAATTTGCAACTTGCCCACAGCCAGGTCATCCGTGGGCCGCATCATCGGCGGGAGTACGGAAAACTCTCGTTGCCAAAGGTTGATAATCCAGACGTATCGATCATTATCCCGGCCATGAACAAGTTTGAAATTACTTACCATGCTATAGCATCGCTGATTCTGGCTCAGAACAAAGCAACGTTTGAAGTCATACTGGTCGACGATGCTTCGTCAGATGAAACAACCGCGGCCGAGAGCATTATCGAAAATCTGTCGGTGGTTCGGAATGAAGTAAACCTGGGTTTCGTGAAGAGTAACAACAAGGCGGCGAGTGTTGCGCGTGGGAAATACCTTTGCTTGCTAAATAACGATACTGAAGTAACGGCTGGCTGGATTGATCAGGCATTGGAAATGTTCGATCTCTACAACAATGTTGGAGCTGTGGGCTGCAAGCTTGTTTACCCTGATGGAAAACTTCAGGAGGCTGGTGGGATCGTGTGGGGTTCGGGTGTACCCTGGAACTATGGTAAAAACCAGAATGCTTCACATCCGTCCTATAGCTATGCGCGTCAGGCAGACTATTTGTCAGCGGCAGCTCTGTTTGTGGATAAAAATGTGTGGGATAGCGTGGGCGGATTTAGCGAAGAATACGCTCCGGCATACTACGAAGATACTGATCTGGCATTCAAAATCAGAAAGGCTGGTTTCTCGACTTTCTACTGTCCATCTTCAGTGGTTGTTCACTATGAAGGTAAAAGTAACGGTACTTCAACAAAGTCTGGCATAAAGCAATATCAGGAAGTTAATAGTAAAAAATTTCGTGCAAAGTGGTTTGCAGACTATAAAAGCAATGGTGTTGAGGGAAAATTTCCACACATAGAAGTAGACAGGCTAAACAATTTCAAGGTGCTGGTGTTGGACGCTGATACACCGCGCCGTAACAGTGATGCCGGAAGCTATGCCGCGTTCCAGGAAATGAAGCTCATGATGGAACTGGGTTGCAAGTTGACTTTTCTGCCATCAAATCTGGCGCATATGGGGGTCCATACTGAACATATGCAAAAGCTGGGTGTCGAGTGTATTTACTACCCGTTTTATCAATCGGTAGAGCAGCTTCTTGAGGTACGTGGTGAAGAGTTTGATGCTGTCTACATTACTCGCTACAAGGTTGCGGCAAATAGTCTTGATGCGGTTCGGTCACTGACGAAAGCGAAAGTTATTTTTAATAACGCGGATCTCCACTTCTTGCGTGAACTCAGAGAGAGCTTACAAAACAAATCTATTGAATTTTCCGGTCCACTGGCGACCAGGGAAGATGAACTGGCCGTAATCGATGAGGTCGACGTCGCTATATGTTATACAGAAGCAGAGCGTGCGGTCATTACCTCGCACGTCATGAAAGAAGACAATATAATGCGATGCCCCTGGGTCGTTAAAACAGAGACAAGCGTTAGACCATTCGAGGATCGAAAAGAGATTGCATTTTTAGGTGGCTATCGGCATAAACCTAACGTAGAAGCGGTGGAGTATTTCTGCGAAAAAGTAATGCCTGTGTTGTGCCAGAGAATGCCGGATATTATTTTTAACGTCTACGGTAGTAGCCTGCCTGAGCATTTTTCGGAGTATGAATCCGCCAACGTTAAGATGCATGGCTTCGTTGAAGATGTAGGTACCGTGTACGATAGTGCCCGTTTGTTTGTCTCTCCACTATTATCCGGAGCTGGACTAAAAGGCAAGATTATCGAATGCATGGCGAAGGGCTTGCCTGCTGTAATCAGCCCTATTACTGCAGAGGGAACGGGCTTGGTGCATTCGCAAAGTACATTTGTGGCAGATGAGGTCAATGAATGGTGTGATTACATCGAGCAGCTTTATACCGATGAAGCACTTTGGAAAAAGATGTCGGAAAATTCGTTGAGCATTAGCCGTTCTTTATATTCTCCCGCAGAAGGAGTGAAAAGAATGAAAAAGATACTGGAATCGGTCGATGTGTTTTCCAGCGATGTGGAGGTTGGCAGGTTTAAGGAGTATGTAAATTGAGTTCGTTTAAGCGAAAGGTAGTTGTTCACTATCATATATTTAAGAATGCCGGAAGCTCTGTAGATCAGCTTCTGAAGAAGAATTTTTCTGATCAATGGATGGGGTTTGACGGTGAAACACCCGGCAGCGTGATCACTACTACAGAACTTGAAAAACGAATCAATCGTTCAAAAGACATAGTAGCGTTTTCTTCACACCAGATAGTTCCGCCATTGCCACAGGTAGATGCTGACGTATATCCAATAGTATTTCTGCGTGATCCGATTGATCGAATTAAATCGGCGTACCTGTTTGAATGGAAAAAACAGTTGGGACTTGATAAACCTAAAGGGTCTTTTGTGGAGTTTGTAGAGCAAAAATTCGCCCACAAACGAAAAAGTTCTATCGAAGAATTTCAAACTATTCGGATGTCTAGTAGCGATGTTTCGTCATTCAAGCCCGGTGGTGGTGCGCCTGATGATGAGTTGTTGGATCAGGCATGTGGGTTTATCAGCACATTGCCCTTTGTTGGTATTGTGGATGAATTTGAAAGATCAAACAGGTTGCTGGGTGCCTATCTGCTTGAAGGTTTCCCTGATTTTATGCTTAGCGAAGTCAAAGCAAACGTCCTGCAGGATCTGTCTCTGTCGCAGGAAGTCAAACGACAGCGAATCAAAGAAGAGTTGGGCGATGAGATGTTTCAGATGATTGTCTCACGCAATGCTCTGGATGAAGCACTCTATCAGCATGGTCGTAAATGTCTTGATTCACTGTATATCAATCGATTTGCCACTGAACAATCCGCGGAATGTCTCAAACAGGCGAGTTGAAGGGAAAAATTTGAATCCTCGTCCGGGAGTCCGGTAAAGGGGTGACAGCCTCTGAATTGACTGCCATTGTCAGGCACTCCGGAGAAGAATGATATGGAAGATATAGCAACTCGAACAGATACATCCATGACGGATGCAGAGAGTGATCTGATTTCAGCGATTGCTGCCCAGCCATCGAAAAGGCAGGTTTATGTTGCTGCAGCTAAATATTTTGATTGCCAGGGAGATGAGGAAACCGCATCATCATTGCATAATGGTGTAGTACCCGTTTGGTTAATCGAAAAATATCAACTCGAAAAATATGCCTCGAAACCTTCTGCGCAATTGTTATCGTGCGAATCGATCGCATGGTATCCAGCTACCAGCGAGAAGTTAACGTCCCCGTCAAATGAAGATGTAAATCGAAATTCTGTATTCAGCAGGAAAACAAAAGATTGCCCGCATGAAGAACTTAATCTGTTGCACGACGGGGGTTTTGCCTACGATGGTACAAACAAGCTTTATATAGATTCAGATAATGTAAGAATTAGTAATCATTCAGACGTAAATTCTTTTTTGTGTCACAGTCTGGCAGGGTCAATTGATGGTGCAACCCAAAGGCTGAAAGGTCTGTCGATATTACTGTCCGCGCGTAATGCTGGTAATTTTTACCACTGGCATTTCGATATTCTACCGGTACTTGGTCTGGTTGAGGAATGTGGTACTTCGATCGAGGACATTGACAACATTATACTTACTAAGGGGGAGGCCTCGTTTCACATACCAATGTTGAAAATTATCGGTGTTCGGGATGAACAGATTAAAGTAATCAGCCCCGGATACGAAATTATTCGCTGTGAAAGACTGTTGCTCGCAACCATTCGTAATAATATGGGTATGCGGCAGCCTCGAAAGCATATTGACTGGCTTAGGTCCAAATTTCTCGGCGCTGCGATCAATCAAGCTGAGCCAGTGATAAAAGCAAAAAAAATTGCTGTGATACGCGATCGCCGTGGTTATACGGACACACGGATGGTGACGGAGTTTTTCGAAGAACGAGGATACGTGCAATTTAAACCTGAAAACTACTCATATGAAGAGCAAATAGCGGTTTTTCACAACGCATCTCATATCGTGTCACCTCATGGGGCAGGGCTTGCGTTACTGGCTTACTGCAAACCGGGGACAGTTGTACATGAGTTCTACGGTGAACACGTACATCCGTGTTTCTGGTCAATTGCGAGTACGCTAGGGCTTAGCTACTACAACTATAACTGTAGTGAGATCAGCCTGGCTTCGGTGACAAACAGCGGTAGAGGAGTTGCAGACAGGTTGAACAAGTCTATCAATCTTGACTCTGATATCCTTGCGTCGCTGGTGTCTGTGTAAACTTGCTCAGATGAATCTCAGAGCCTCGTCTTGACGGCTCTGATTCTACTATTTGTCGATTCTGTTATTTGAGCTTATTCTTTGCAGCTTTCGGTTTCGCATCAGGCCAACAATAGAGAGCAGTAGCAAAGCGAGAAATAGCGGATCTTTTGAAGATGTTGTCGACAATGTGCAGCCGAGAGAATTAGTATTGGTAAACTCCGAGTCAATCAGATCTGGTAAAGAATCGTTGTCTTCATCTGGCAGACTCTTGCCTAGTGCTGGCCTCCCGTAGTCCGCTAAGCCATCGCCATCAACGTCAACAAAATCGTCAATTTTTCCATTGGCATCAACGTCTGGTGAACCTGTTTCAAGCAGATCACTGACACCGTCATCATCGCTGTCCAGATCAAGATGGTTTGGCATTGAGTCGCCGTCGTCATTTGCCAGGTTTGAGTTATAGTCATCGCTGAGTCCGTCCCGATTGCTATCGGTTTGGTTCTGAATGGTGGTGACAGACGTTGAATAGTTCGAAGACGATTCGGCGAGATCTGGTATACCATCCTGATCAGAATCCAGGTCTATGTAGTCTGGTACACCGTCTCCGTCCGTATCGGGGGCAATAGAAGTAGTTGTGGGTGGCGTAAACACAGTACTTGATCCTGACGCGCTCCACTCAGCCTGTGTATCGAGTTGGCCGTTAAAGTTTACGTCTGTAAAGCCTGTCTCGACTAGATCAGGGATGCCGTCGTTATCGCTATCGCGATCCGCAAAGTTTGGCAAGCCGTCCCCATCAGTATCCATCAGGCCGTCTCGGCTATTCACCAGTCCGTCGTTGTCATCATCGATGTTGGTCAGGCTTGATCCGGAGGCGACTTCCTGACCATCACTGACTCCGTCACCATCAGAGTCAATGGCGTTGGGGTTGCTTTGATAGACCAGGATTTCTTCTCCGTCTGGAATTCCATCGTTATCCGAGTCGTTTGAGGTCGGGTTGGTCGAGTGTACATTTAGCTCGTCCGCGTCTGTCAAACCATCTGCATCGGAATCTGCGGTGGTCGGGTTGGTGCCGTGCTCATTGTATTCCTCTGCGTCCGATAAACCGTCGTTGTCAGAGTCTGTTGATAACGGGTCGGAGCCTAACTGGTTAACTTCGATACCATCAGAGAGACCGTCATTATCACTGTCTGCCTCCAGGGGGTCTGTCTCGTAGACATTGACCTCGTTGCCGTCTGCGACACCATCTTCATCGGAGTCAGAGTTGTCAGCGGCAGTGAAGTAAATAGTAATTTCGTCACCGTCAGTGAGATTATCGTTGTCAGTGTCTGGATTGTTTGGATCCAGATTCAGATCTATTTCATCCTGATCGTCGATATTATCGCCATCGGTATCAGCAGTGGTCGGATTAGTGCCAGTCGAGTAAATTTCATCGTAGTCGCTGATACTGTCGTTATCAGTATCGGCGAGATTTATATCAGTGAAGAATGTATTTAGTTCGTCGTCATCTGATAGCCCGTCGCTATCTGTATCCAGCGGTGGTGATGGTGCGTTGATATCCGTCGTTGGTGCAAGAGCCAGATCAATAACTTCGTGGAAATTCGATTCACCTGTTCCGCCTCGAGTGGTGCTGCCAGCAAATACATGCAAGTCTGTGCCGATCATAACTGCACCGCCCGCGTGTCTGGGATTAATCATATCTGCCAGCACCCGCCATTTGTCGGTTGCCGGGTTATAGGTTTCTACAGTGGCATGAGCCTCGTTCACTGATTCGCCACCAATGATGAATGCCTGTCCTGCGTACACGACTGCGGTAGTGCCAGCCCGCTGAGTAGGTATATCTGTACCAGAAGTCCATTGATTAGTGTTGAAATCAAACAGGTCTGTGGCTGCAACTGTAAACGCAAAACTGTTATTGCTTTGGCGGCCGCCAGAGGCGACAAGCGTGTTGTTGATAACGACTGCGCTAAAATGATCACGGGCGGTGGGAGCGTCTGGTAGAGTCGTCCAGGTGTCGGTTGCCGGGTTGTATTCATCGAACCAGCCGACAGCGCCACCACTGTGGCCGTTTGTATTACCGCCAACTATGTAAATTCTGTTGTTGTGCGACACCGCGCCTGCTGCACCACGTACACGATCAGCGGGCATTGTGCCGGCAGTTGACCATGTGTTATCTGTAGGATCAAAGACGTGTATAGTTGCTATCGTAGGTTCAAGTGGGTAGCAGCAACTAAACGCACCGATAAAATAGATTTTGTTGTTGTGCAGTACCGGTTGAAAATGGTGCATTTCCTCGGGGGCGGTTGCAATGGTTTCCCACACGTTGGTAGTAGGGTTATATCTGTCGACTGGTCTGTCGCGTCGGCCACCAAACAGATAGATCATACCATTGTAGACAATTGCATTTGATTCGTGCCTTGCAATTGGCGCACTACCATCACTGGTAGTAACTGTGCTCCAGTCCTGAGCGTAGGAAGGGCTGGATAAAAAGCCGAGATTTGCAAGAACCAGTACTGATAGAAATCTAAATATACTGCCATTCATGAGCATTCTTTCCGATAAGTGCATTCGAGAAACCTAGAGCTGGCTAGTGCGGTGAAGTTTCGGTGAGAACCTTCTGATGGTGCAAAGCACTGAGAGCATCAGTAGCAACATGAGATCTATAAGGCCACCGCCTGTTTTGACAGTGGTTTCTGATTTGTTGTTCGCAGCAAAACTATCATTCGCAGAAATGAGTAGTGCACTGATTTCAGTTTCAGTACTGTCGATGTTAACGCTGGCGGTTCTTTGCGCGTTAGCGACAATATAAGCAACGTTACATTCAATCATGTCACCATTCGCGGCACATCCATCGAATCCGGCGACAGACGCAGCTTTCGTTACGTCGATACCTGATAGCTGCACAACGATTCCAGTGGCTGTCGCAACAGTATCCAGATTTGTCAATGTCACTGTATAGACATCTGCATCTACGCGGGTTGTTATCGCAAGATCGATATCCTGAGGGTTGTAAATTGCTGGTGTACCGTCTATTCCTGAAGGCAGGTTTGGTGAATCAAGCGATAGCACTATTTTATCAATCTCAACCCCGTCAGTTGCAGCGCTCAGCTGTATTGTATGAACTCCAGGCGTTGCGATATCTATATAGGCTATGGCCTCAGTGCCACAGTCGGTGCTGTTGGTCCATTGCCATTGGCCGTTTGGGTTGCAAACTGACAAATTCTGAGAAGTGCCCGGCCATTGATTGTTAAAGCCAATATTGACAGATGCATCCTGGGCGTTATTCGCTCGTGTTAGCACTGCAGCGTAGTAGCGGCCAGCGGTATTAAAGAAAACGTTGTAGCTGAGTGTGGCGCTGTCACCTCCGTTTTCGTAGTTGGAGACACCCATAACGATCGGGTCCGCCTCGCCAACTCGAGTATCAGGGAGGAACTCCACATATGATTCATTGCTCGTTGCATCCGCACTTACGCTGTCATAGTCAGGAGAGATGTTTGGTATAAGGGCATCGGATATAACGAACCACGCTGAATTGTAGGCGCCCTCAAGCGGACTGGCGTTGGGTGTGGCCTGGGCTGTGTAAGACTCTGCCTCGAGAGTGATTACACCACTGTCATCAGTGATCGTATTGCTGTCTATAACATAGACAGCTGTATTCAATGTGTTGTTACTGGTGTCCTCATCGCCACTAACCGATAACTGAATGGTGACGTTGTCCAAGCCAGCGTTTGCGCCTCTGAGTGTTACCGGAATTGAAACGCTGTCACCAGGCTGGATGGCTCCAGGAAGACAGCTTAGAACCGGCTCACCGCTACAGACCGGATCAGTTGAAGATAGAGTGACTGCTGAGTCACCGGTTATCACCAAAGCTGCATCTGCGATCGCCTGTTGTCCGTTGTTACTTATCGATACCAGATGAGTAGTATCACCATTGCGTCCCAGTGCATTCGGGCCCTGTATAATCGACAGCGCTCCTTCATAGTCAGGTATGGCCAAACTGGCAATTATGTGGTCAGAAGCAGTGTTATTGCCTAGTGTGGTTTCTTGTTCTTCTGCTGACACTTGTGCATCAACTCGCATTGTGCCGGTCTGGCTTGGTGTGGCAGTGAAGGTTGCGCTGACCTGTTCATCAGGTGTTATCTCGGAAAAGGCACAAGTAAGTTGGCTACCCGTCGCACTGCAAGTGTCGCTTGACACGAAATCCAGTCCGTTGGGTAAAGTAACAATTGCACGCACACTGGTGGCGGTATCGTTGTCGTCAAGGTTGTCTATGTTTAAAGTGTATTGAACTTCTTCGCTTATAGCTAATGAGTCCTTGTCGGCAGACAGTGATAATTGCAAGTCTACAATAGCTGCGGATACAGGTGGCTCAACTATAACTTCGTTTCCATCAATGGTTGGGCTTGTACCAAGATTATAGTTGCCAATTGTGTCGCCGGTGGCAACGTCGATACAACGAATTTTATCGCTGGCTATCGGTGAACAGTCTGTGACTCCTTCGTTTATATCCTTTATTAAAATAAATTGATCTAGCTCGAATCCGTCTTCTCGTGCATAAAAAATAATATTATGTGAGCCAGCGTTGTCTACGTCGACAAATATTGTCTTCGTCACACCACAGTGATTAGTGTCTACCCTTTGAGCACTTGACCATGTCCAGCGGTTTTTGCCGCTGCAAAGTTGAACGCGATAACCTGATGCTGGTTTATGCCCGTCTATTCCAACATGGATTCCATTGTCTTCAGCACCAGTGGAGTAGGCTTTTACAAATACGTAGTAACGCCCGGGTTCTGGAATATCAATGGTGTACTCCAGTCGAGGGCCGTTACCTGGGCTGCCCCAGTAGTTTTCACCGTTCTTTAAAACATCATCGTGGGTGACTCGAGTATCTGGCAGTAGTTCCACGTAGGCGCCACCGCTTGCAGTGGAAAAATGCGGTGGATCAGGATCAGGTGTGATTGTTGGAATATTTGACTGGCTTGTCAGAGTCCAGCCGCCCGTCAGAGCGGTATAGTTTTCGGCTTCAACTCTTACAGCAACAAAGTCTGCGCTTGTGGCGGCCCCGATGGCAAGCGGTGCCTCGGTTGATCCGTTAGATGTTGCGTTGTCAGAATTGCATCCATTTAAGGCAAGCATCGCGGCCAGAGCCATCGGCATGCACTTAAGGGAAGTAGATATTTTCTTGTTCATGCTCGTTGCTGCCCGTTTCTTATTCTTGTTTGAGCCTTTTTTGGGAATCTACGCCTCGCACAATACTAATGCTGGCGCGCGGAAAATCCTCTATTCCACTAGGTTGCTAGCGGTGTTTCCTTAAATTTCTTTAGATTCGACCGGGCAAGACGCGTGACAGGTGGGGCATAAGGATTACAGGGAGTGTAAATCGTTGCAAACTGGGGGCTTGAGAGATGTATTGGCTTGAGAGGTGTCAGGCAGCTCGGGCGGTGTCGAATACATAGTCAGAGGCGCCAACAGATTTCAGCCATGCCATATAATCTGTGTTGAATTGATCTGTCAGTGTGGCCAGGTCGCTATTGGTGGTATCGCGGGTCACTATGAGTCCGTTTTCATCTTCGTCAGCATGAATGTGAAGAATTAACTGACCTGATGCCTTTGTATTTAGCCAGGGAGACAGGTGCCGAACACCGAGACCAATGTCGAGTGATTTGGGTAAAAAATTGATATCCTGGCCCGTTTCCTCCATCGTTAGTGCGAAGGCGACTTGATCCAGATTTCTGGGGTTCTGGCCCAGCAGGGATATGTTTTCGTGAAGCTCATCGATGTATCTTTTCCACGTGCTGGTGACGGTACCTAATAGATGGTTAGGTATGATTATTAGCCCGCCATTGTGATTGTTCACGTAATTTCGTGGATCTTTTCGCTCATCCTTTGGATCCGGGTGATCCAGATAGAATCTTGGGTGTCCAAGGTCAAAAAAATCGAATAGTTGTTCAAAAATCGTATAGGAAGGTCTCGGCACGAATTTACAGGCACGCACAGAATTGTCGGCCCATTTTTCATCAAAGTTGATATAAACCTTGTCGCAGTCATTAATTACTACGTGTGAGAAACTGCCTAGACGCTCATCGCATAGTTGCAACCACTTGTTGGCCGGTTTGCTGGCAGTGGTGAAGTTCGCGTGCCTTGTAACGTTTTTCAATCCACACTGTTGAGTCAGAATATCAGTATAGGTGTGGTCAATTTCCTGATTTATTCCGAAGAATATATTGTCGACATTTTTTCCGCATCGAAGCAGTGAAAAAAGGAAACGAAATGACTGTTTTATGTATCGTGGCTGGTTATCAACAAAGCAGCTATAAGCGATATTGTTAGATTCTTGTGTCATTGATAAAGATCTATTACTCGTATGCTAGCCTGCTTTAAGAGCCGGGTATAACGATTCAGTAAATTCAAGGATTGGTGCAGAAATTCTTGGGTCCGTGGCAATTAGTTTTTCTGAGATTTCAACAAATTGCTTATCGTCTAAGATTGACGGTATGCCGGTGGGCCGGTCCATGGGAAAAAGCTCCTGGCCATCGAAATATTCTTCTGATACCCGAGCATTGATTGGTTTGCATGCCTGCAAGCAGGTTTGCTTCAGTTGAGGGGTAACCCGAACTGGTGCTCCCTCTTTTTTGAGAGACAGGTTGGCTAGTGCCTGACGGATCATTCGTTGTTTTGATTCTTCACAGTGGACATTTGAATTATTGTATTTTAGCTTATAAGCAAGTAAATCGGCTGTGAGGCTCGGATTCGCATCGGCGACTTCTCTGTGCAGTATTCTTTGCCTAATCGCTTCATCTTCTACATTGAGCATGTTCACAAAGAAGTCGGCAACAATATCCTCATCGCATAGGGATTGACGTGAGAACTTTCGAACTCTAAGTTCATACTCACTAGCATCCTGCCATCGGTTTAGAAATTCGAGATAGTCCACGCTGAACACATGATCATAATAATGTTCCATCGATTCGCAGTAGTTGGTCGCCCAGACCTTCTGAGCATATGACGACGCCAAATAGTCGATTTGATTTCTTATGTAAACAAGGACGCGCAGATCGTAGTCTTTAAAAGCTTGTTTGATCACAAGTGGATGCGAGTTTTGAAAACTTTCTGAGCTCAATAGTATGTTTGCCGACTGCTGATCTATTTCGTCTAGCAACGCAGCCAGAATAGGAGAATCGGCGGTTTTTTCCTGTGCCGACGGGGTTTTATTAGACTGTATAGAAAATAACTTCGCCAGATCGTGATGGGCAATAGTGCTTTTGCCGCATTCGGGGTAGTACAGATTTAGTTCGGATAACAGATCCGGGTTACTGTTTACGAATTGCTGTATGGAACTGGTGCCGGTTTTATGTCTGCCGATATGCAGGTATATAATCTTTTGGGTCATCAAAACACCAGGTTCATGTGTTCGTTTCTGCCACGAGGTCAATCACGTATTGCCTTGCTCGTGTGATTTCAGGTTAATAAGGTGACTAGTGGTCGCAAAGTGCGTACCACTTGTCACCAATTATTAATATCTGTTACGCAGAATGAATGAATCCGCAGATGTCTTCCGTGCTGATAATGTGCGCGCTAGTTGGAGAAGCGGCAGCTACCGTTATTTTCATATCCGTAGCCATCAAGATTCTCATCAATTACGGATGCTGAGCATGTCGGAAAATCGCTTACTTCTAATAGAATAGGAATGCTGGTGGGAATGACGCAAGTGGTATTGTTTTCCCAGGCAAATCCGTCGTTGTTGTCATCAACGGCGTTGGGTGAGCACACGCTATAGATTGTGCCAGTGATGGTTATAGTCTCTGTTGCACCAATGGTAGATGTTCCAGTCTGGGTGAATGTACAAGTCTGATTATTCTCCCAGCCATAGCCATCTCCGTCGGTGTCAAGCAACTGACTTGAACAAGTCGGGAATGTGACGAATGCGACCGGTGATTGATCTGTCTGACCAGAGATGTCCGGCATCTGACAGCTCTGATTGTTTTCCCAGCCGTAGCCGTCGGAGTTGTTGTCCTGAACGCCGCTAGTGCAGGTCGGGAAGTTAATGATAGCCAGGGTCGACTGATCAAATGGGCCCGAGGTCTGATTGGTTACTGTTGGCTGAAAGTAGCACGAGCGACCATTTTCCCAGCCATAGCTTTCGCCGGATGTATTTGTGATAGCGCTCGTGCAGGCAGGGAAGGTAATTTGCGCAAGGGAAGGTTGGTTCGGTGCTATTGATGATTCAGCGTCAATAGCGCAAGTTTGATTGTTTTCCCAACCATAGCCGTCAGCATCATCGTCGATAACATTTGTACTGCACATTGGAAAATCGACGAGTGTGATCGACGCGCCACTGCTTGTAAAAGCGCACGTCTGATTGTTTTCCCAGCCATATCCATCACTGTCGGTATCGATAATCGCCGAGGAACAGGACGGGAAAATGCCTTCAGTCGGGGTTGGAATTGTGCTTTGTAGAGCTGTTGCGCAAGTTTGGTTGTTCTCCCAGCCATAGCCATCTCCGTCCGAGTCAATCACAGCAGTAGAGCACATTGGGAAAACGGGTAATGTGGCTGATGGCTCTGTAGTTGTCACGGTGGTGAAAGCGCAGGTCTGGTTGTTCTCCCAGCCGTAGCCGTCCCCGTCACTATCTTGCAGCATTGTCGAGCAGTCAGCGAACTCCGGTTCAAAAGGGATGACTGTTTCTGGCGTTGGCCTGGCGCTTACCGTGCATGTCTGGTTGTTCTCCCACGCATACCCGTCACCGTCCTCGTCGAGAATGGTTGCGCTGCAGGCTGGAAAAACCGTTGCGGTTACATCGGGCTGTAGTGAGACAGGTTGACTTGCGAGCATGCATGTTTCGTTGTTTTCCCATCCGTAACCGTCAAGATTGTCGTCGATTATCAGAGCGGAGCAAACAGGGAAGGTCGGGGGAGTCACCGAAATTACGGGCGGCGGAACTATCGTTACAGGATAAAGTGCATCAAGATTCCAGGTAGAGCCAGTGTCTGTGCAGTTTGGTCCGCTGTAGTTGTTATTGGACCTGGGGATTCCAGGGCACACTTGTTCGTCAGCGGCAGAATTTCTTGGGTCATGGCCGCATTGCACAGTGTTGTAGTACACACGGTTAGTGGTTGATCCTGATCCGAGCTTTGTACTTATATCGTTGCATATCTGTTTGACTGATTTCGATCCATTTTGCGTACTGACCAAAACATTTCCAATACCGTGGTCAAAAGTGGTATCGCAGAAGCATTGGCCATCGACCGAGTAAGAGTCGCTCCAGTTCTGTGGGCCGTTAACTACCGGCGCCGGCGTGCTGTTGAAATACTCATCGCCAAAGTCATCCACTGTCGCCACAATATTCTTGCCGACGCCCAGTATATGAAGAAGCTCCACCGTGTCTGAAAAATCCAGCTTTTGCGAAGGGCTTAAGTAATTAAATGCAGCATTCCATTGAGTAGCGAACTGACCTGACCGTGCCTGTGCGACGAATGAATCACTTCGTTTGTTGAGGTCAGCGCTTCCATTTTCATTGTTGCCGTCATTTATTTTGATGTAGTCTGTTTGCGCCCGCACATAAGAAAGGTCCGACGCATTGGCCATTCGTTCATTCCATGCGCTGTGTTGGACCACGATAATTCTGTTTTGAGTGTTAAAAGAAGTTTGCTTGCGTATTGTGCGCACGACATCGGCAGTGAAATCTGCTTGCCCGCCTTCTGCGATATAAATATCACCGCCTGCGTTTAGGGTCTGAATCCATCGTGTTGCAGTTTGAGTAACGGAGCTTTGCCAGTTGCTGTGAGCATTGAGCCAATTGTTTCCCCACGTGGCTTGCATGACTTGCTCTGCTGGTGGCTGATAACGATGATCGTTGTGTTGACCATAGGCACCACTGACGACATGTGGTTGAATGCCCAGTTTGGTGACGACCATGAGTGCAGCAACCGTGGCGTGACCGTCATCTCGGTCGGGGGCATGGTCGTAGTGCAATGAAATTAAATCTATATTGTTACGGTAAGCTGCGGTTGCAGATAATGAAACAATAAAAAGCGCGAACGCAATGACAGAACGCAAAAGCATAGTGAGCCCGATAAATGTGGATTAAGTGGCGGAGAACGTTAACTGCACTCGCGCTTGAGTACTTATCGTATTTTGCCGAATCTGCTGATTGGCACGTGTGGCTCAGTTCACAAAAAAGAGGAATCAGTGGCTTATGAGGTAAGCAAGAGACGACTTAGCAAGGTAAGTCGTCTCTATATCCAGGGGGGATTGTGATGTGGTGAAATTACAACATTGTGCTGGCTGTAGTATTTACCGCGAATGTGTAGCCAGGTCAGTTGAGATGACTTCTGACTTCAACTCGGTTTGATCGTAGATAGTCTTGAATTGATCAACCTCAGGCAAATCAGTATCCCGGAACAAATATTCCAGGTGCCCATAGGCTAGTGGCTGGTATACCAACTCAGCAATAATAAAAAAGCTGCCCGAATCGGGGGTGGCTATTTTGAATTCGAACAGGTCCAGGCCAGCATTAAAATTGTTGTCTTGTGTTGCTTTACCTACCACGCCAACATCGTTTGCGACAAAAGTCTTGTCGAAGCCTTTTGGCGTCAATCTGTTGTCTTTTAAGTATCTAACGCCTTCAACCAGAGAGTGCGTAACGTCGCCATGAATGTCGCCCATTATCGCTTCATAGATAAGCACCTGATTACTACTTTCAATGCCGTTGTAGTGTGGTTCGTAGTAGTTATAGTTTCGGTCTCCGTCCACACCGACTATGCTGCCGTCATCATTCATTTTGCCGGATTCGAAAATAACCGCACCGGTAGCGTCAGTGACTGCAAGGTGTACAAATACTCTTCGTGATGGATAGCCACTTGGCAACTTGTGGCCAGTGTGGTTTTCAACCTTGAGAGTGGCCACAATATGATCTTCTTCATTGCGAGTGCCGATGATACTGATGTCCGCAGATGTCTTCAGGAATTCGCGATTGCGGGCTATCGCTTCAGGAAATCCCTCGGCTTGAATCCCCAGTTCTTCCTTGAAGTTCTGGAACATATCCAACATCACAGTGTTGGCACCAAGGAAGGTGTGTTCTGAAAAATTCTGACGCCTTAGATCTGTGCCTGATGACGCCAGAGCGACAGAGGTTTCAACTTTTGGCATATGGCAGGCCTGACAGGTGGCAGCAAGCGAGCCACCGTCGCGATAGTCGCTGTTCTGCCATTCACTGAATGTTTGTTGTTCTTGAAATCGATTCTCGATGACATCAGGGATTACTTCACCGTTTTCATCAAGTTTGTGAGTTTTTAAGTCATGGCAAGTGCCGCACACTGCTGACTCACTCATGTGTGCACCATACACTGGTGAGTATTCTGCATTGGCGATCATGTAAGCACCTACAGGATCAGCGTATTGCCCGTAAGCAGGACGATTCTCTTTATCGGCGGCTTCATAGGTGGCGATACTGAAGTTACCGGAGTTGGCTTGCTCTGTTCCAAGGCTGCCGGTGTCTTCGATCTGATGGCAAAGAGTACAGCTGACGCCGTCCAGTGCGTGATCATAGTACGGGTTGGAGGTATCAAAGCCCTCACTGATCATTTTAAGCTCGGTGCCGTCTTTTTTGGCTGCTTCGTTGGCCATAGGGGCGTGACACCGGGTGCAGGTGTCGTCGACTTCGTGAGTGAGTGCCGGGTGATTTTTGATGGTGGCCGCTGTTTTCGCACGCCAGTAGGGGTCACGTGCCGAGTTTGCCATTGTGCTGGTTTCCCAAGCAGACCCTATCGAAACATCGTTACCATTGTCGTCTGCAAGCTCGTTGTGGCAGACACCACAGGCACCACTGCCTGAAAAGTGGTTTCCGACAAAGTTTGGATCGGACAAAGGAACCGATGGGAGGCTGCCAAAGCCGACTGAGGGTTCGGGGTCTGTGATCGGGGCTGGATTAATGACTGTTAGTTTGGGGCTCTCGCCTTCCTCAGACGCGCATGCACTGAGCAACATGACGCTTGTGAGTAACAAACTTGCACGCCAAAAAGATCTTCCAATACCTGCCATGTTGGGTCGTCCGGATAAATTACCAAGTACCATTGCTTACCGTTCTCGCGCGAGGCAATGCCTGCGGGCGCTAGTTAACTGTCAGAGGTAAATCGGCAGCTTGGATGGAGACTTGAACGCTTGAAGGATGATTCGAGTCAATGTGTTGACCATGCCAAGGGCAGATGCCGGTTTGACTACCTTTTCGATCCGAAACTCACCATATCTATATCCAAATCGGCTGGATCTATAGTGACTGATCAACTAGTGTCGCGGAAGCAGCTGTCCTGATGGGCTTAATAATCATTGGGTTCAAAAACATGGATGGCATTCTGAGCGTAGTCAGCTACCCATACTGTGCCGGGGAAAATTTGCGTATCACCCTGCGCAGTGACGTCAAGCGGCGTACCGAGGCCTGTAAACATCTTGTCTATTCCGCTCAGTTTGGTTCCGGCATTATTCAGTTGAATGCGATAAATTGACTGGTCAAAACTGGCCGCTAATAGATCTCCTTTCATCGCGCCGCCGAAATTACTGGCCGTGTATTCACCGAAACCGTTGGTGGATGCTTTAAACACATGTAATGCATTGTCTTGCTTGCCAGGTATTTTATATTGACACTCTGCAGCATTAGCGCCGCCTTCGATCGGTGTTTGCGGGTTGCTATCGTTAAATGTGTTGTTTTTGTTTCCTCTAGTTGGGTTTGGGTGACCACCGTAGTAGCCTTTTTTGTCTATGTGGTGGAAGTTGTCACCGTAAGTGTTGCCACCTGCCTGTTTGTAAGTATCAAGACAGTTCCCGGTAGGGACGTCTCCCCATCCGGAATTCGGGCCGTTATCTATCGTATACATATTGTTGTTTTCGGTGATCAGGAAGTCATAAGCGTTGCGAAAGCCCGGAGAAAAGATTTGCACCGGACCGTTGTTTGTCAGCTTAGCCATGTTTTTACCGTTATTGCCGCCAAATGGATCATTATTGTCGTTCGCGCCAGCACGGTCTTCATCGTCAAGGGTAGGCAAATCGTATGTGGTGTTGCCAATGTCGTTCAAATCTATTTCTACAATGGCACTGCTAAGTGCGTATTCAGGTAGCCGGGCAAAGTTGTTTGATGGAATACCCATGTTGGTGTGTCCACCCATGGCAATGTACAGCGTTCCTCCGTCGTTGCTTATTTGCATACCATTGCCCTGGTGATTTTCCTCTGAGCGTGGCAATCCTCTGACAATGTCTTTTTTAGCCCAGCCGTTTCCGGCTTTGGTAAGTCTGGAAATGATCACTGAATTTGTGTCCAGATCTACATCGTTGCCAGAGGGACCAGCTCCCATGCGGGGATCACCTGATGCAACATAGATTACCGGGTTGTTGGCAGAGCCTGTAACCAGAAGTCCGGTAACCAGCCGGCCATCCACTGCATTATTCACCTGACCATCGTCGTCGTGATTGGTTATTTTCTGAACCAGATCGATCTCATCAGTTTGAGTTGTTGTATAAGTGTTTTTATTGGTTCGATTTATTGTGTACTGATGGATGATTCCATCTCTTTCAGCCACGTATAGTTTGCCGTCCGGGCCGAACTGCAGCGACGTGGGTTTCATTGGACCGGCATTTTTTAGTTTTGAGTTTAGAAATTCTGGTGTAATTGCCGGGCCATTGTTGTCTGGATCAGGTGTTTCTGGCTCCTCTGGAGGAAGCGTGACTTTGCCGGCGAGGGTAACCTTCAATGACGGGTTCGAGCCATCGTGTTCAATACTCAGGAGTGCTGATTTAGTACCCGCCACCCCCGAGGCCATAGTGGCCTTTATCTCTATTGAAGCACCCGGGTTAATGGTGACAACATTATTGAAATCTGTGGTAAAGGAATCTGGTGAATCACCTGATAAAAGTACGTTGTAGATATTTATCGCCGGATAATTGTCACCACCAGAATTAGTGAGTGTCAGTGTTTGCGTCTTGTTGGTCTCTGTTTCAATGGAGCCGTAGTCCAGTTGGGTGCTGGAAAGTGTAAGCTCACTGGCGGGAATGTCTATTCCTATGCCGGTCAAAAACACCATATGTGGTGAATTACCGCCACTGTGTTCAATTCGGAGGAAAGCCTTCTTGGCGCCTAGAGTAGTCGGGTTGAATGCCACCGAGAAATTGACACTATCACCGGTGTTCAAGCTAGCGTATCCCGAGAAATTTGACGTGTAGTCATAAGCGTCTTCCCCGCCGATTTCTATCGAGTAGACTTCAATTGGAATGTCATCTGATTCACCACTGTACGTGATAGTAAAGTCCTGAACATCCTCCGATCCAATTTCGACATCTCCTATCTCGAGAACTGGCGGGTTAACTGTTAATTCTGAAGAGGCCCGTAGAGATGCTGTTCCGCTTAAGGGAATCTGAATTGTTTCTGCCGTAACGTGTGAGCCGGGCAGCAATAGAAATACAGTAATGAGGGAGGTAATTACTCGGAAAATCATCTATAGATCCGTGAGCTTGATTGAATGGTAAAAACGTCGTAACCGAGGCATTAAGCAAGAAACAGGCACACCCTGCGAAGGTGTCACTTCATTCAGAACGCACACTGGATTATTACTTTAGTTGTTAGAGCATCCGAATCGTTCGTAGGTTGAGGCGGCAATCGCAAATTTGGTATAGCCCTTGCGATGGAATGGCCTCCAATTTAGACGGAAGAAATATGTCGATTAACTCCACCCAGGCAAATGTGGCCATGGCATTGCAGCAAGAAAAAAGAATTCTGGTCACGGGCGGAGCGGGTTTTCTAGGGTCACATCTCTGCGACAGACTGCTCGCGCAGGGGCATGAGGTGATATGTGTTGATAATTTCTATTCCAGCACAAAGCAGAATATCTTGCACTTGCTTGAAAACCCGAAGTTCGAGATGGTTCGTCACGATGTGACTTTCCCTTTGTATCTCGAAGTTGATGAAATTTACAATATGGCTTGCCCGGCATCGCCGATCCATTATCAACACGATCCAGTCCAAACGACGAAAACTAGCGTGCATGGTGCTATTAATATGTTGGGGCTGGCAAAACGGACAGGCGCAAAGATACTACAAGCGTCTACTAGTGAGGTCTACGGCGACCCAATAGTACATCCGCAAGTAGAGAGTTACTGGGGAAACGTGAATCCGATCGGGCCAAGATCTTGCTATGACGAGGGAAAGCGGTGTGCTGAAACACTCTTTTTTGATTACCATCGTCAGCACGAAGTGAAGACGAAGGTGGTTCGGATATTTAATACTTATGGTCCGAGGATGCACCCCAATGACGGCAGGGTTGTGTCTAACTTCATAGTGCAGGCTCTTTTAGGTAAGCCGCTTACCCTGTACGGAAATGGTACTCAAACAAGATCATTCTGTTACGTCGACGATCTGGTAGAAGTGATTATTAAGATGATGAATTCGAGCGACGATTTCATCGGACCTGTGAACATTGGAAATCCTGCAGAGTTTACTATGATTGAATTGGCGGAATTAGTTTTACAAAAAACTGGTAGTTCTTCCGAGTTAATTCACAAACCACTACCTGTAAATGATCCGGCGCAGAGAAAGCCTGATATAACTCTGGCGCGACAAGCTCTCAATTGGGAGCCCGTAACTGGTCTTGATCAAGGACTTCTAAGGACAATTAGTTATTTCAGTGAGGTTATTGGTAGTACCGATTGTGAATTAGCAGCGTAGGTAATTACATAGATAGGTATGTATGGTCTGTAATTCGCGTTCTTGGAAAGTACAAAAATGTTACCAGAAAATAGTAATAATGTTGATGAACAGCCGACACCTCACATTAGACCAGAAACTGAGAGCGCAATCTCTACTAAAACTTCGATAACTCAATTGATTGAGGAGTGTCGCGGTCTTATATCGAAAAGGAAGTATTCGAAAGCACTGGAAATGTTGGCCTCTACCGGGGATGAGTATTCGAATAGTATACCGGTACTTGGTTTGCAGGCGGATTGTTACAAGCACCTTGATGATCTAGATCGCGCAGAGGATTGTTTTAAGAATATTATAACCCTCGAAACAGATACGCCGTTTTGGGTAAATGTAGGCTACGCAAACGTTCTAGAGCGAAAGGGTGAGAATTCCCAGGCCCTGGAATTTATGTTGAAAGGGTTGAGCAAACAGTACTCGTTTTCACTAGCCAAAAGAATTCTAAAACTAGCTCTACGACAGTCTAGCATCTGGGAGGTTTGTGCTCAGATAATAGATATTGTCGGAAAATTGGAAAAGCCGCTTAGATTTTCACATCTTTGCACTGTCGGGGATTACCTTGTTAGTGCCGGGGAGTATGCACACGGTGACACCTTTTACGACGAAGCTGTGAAAATTTGCAATGATAATATCTCGCCAGTAAGGAGAAAAATAAAAAGTCGCCTAAAGCTTGGTTCATTGCGTGATGCGCTTTCACTGATCGATCAGTGGAAAAAGGAAAATCCAGGGGACTCTCGTTTAGACCGGTTCGAGAAGCTAAGTAAAGACGACAACAAGTTGGGCAGTGTGGATGGTCTTCCCAGTCTAACTCTCGAGAAAAATGAGAATATCGATGGATTCAGACTTTTTGTAAATGATTTTGAGATCAACAGTGGTCTGAGTAGGTTTGCAAAGCAACGTGTAGTTCCAGTACTAAGTAATTTGAGCACTAATACCCGGAAATATATAATTCATATTCCATTGGAGTTTCTCGATAGTAGTGAGTCAAATTATATTGTGTCGGTGCAGTCAATAGATTCTAAACATCTAAAACTAACGCGGACTTACAGTCGAACTGATCGAAAAAAAATACATAGAACTTATAGGGGGGAGTTCGAATATACGGGGGGAAGTAGAATACACGGTTGGTATAGAAACGAATTCAGCTGCGTTTCAAAAGAGATCTCTCTCTACTTAAACGGGCAGCACCACCGTGATATAGTTTGTGAAGTGGCTCGTGAAGATATTGCTGGTAAATATGGTCCGGACTGGTTGAGAACGGGTTTCGATGTGTCATGGCCAGAGAATATAGAAGTCAACACCTTAGAATTGCGGGAAAAAGATACAAACAGTTCCGTGTTAGATACGCCAATAAAGGTGTGTCGCATGAAATCAATTATCGACGCTGTTGAGAAATCGCTTAGCAATAGAAATGTCCACTTTGATTCAGATCTAATAGGTAAAGAAGGCGTAAGGGCGATATTTTCGTCTTTAAGAGAGTTACCCAGAGTGTCAATTGAGCGCTCAAATGAAAACGTACCAGCCAGCAGAAATCTGGCGGATGGTGTGTCGGTTATTATTCCTGTTTTTAATAGCTTGTTGGAACTTAAAGAATGTCTGGAAAGTTTATTACGATCAAGCGTACCATTTGGATGTGAGATTCTACTTATAAATGATGGTAGCTCAGATGAAAATATAGTTAAGTATCTGCATGATGTATCGTCGAAAAATGAATCTGTTTTTGTGGTAAATAGTGAAATTAACAGAGGTTTTGTCAAGACTGTTAATAAGGGATTACTTGTTCGAAAATACAAGCACACGATAATTCTTAATTCGGATACATTACTTCCTCAGAAATTCGTTGAGCGGCTGTTTAACGTGTTTGACAGCGACCGGTCTTTTGGGGTGATTACGCCATTATCCAATAATGCCACAATATTTAGTTATCCCATTACCCTAACCGAAAATTCGCTATCAGGTTTGCCGGGACTGGATGTTATTGACAAATTCCTGGAGAAAGAATCTGACCAGACAATGTTTCCTGTGCCTACAGCTCACGGCTATTGTATGTTTGTCTCGGGAGATGTGATTGATGAAATAGGTATCTTGGATGCCGAGAAATGGGGGGTTGGCTATGCAGAGGAAAATGATTTCTGTCAGAAAGCCAAAATGTCTGGATGGAAGATAGGCGCATTTTATGGAATGTATGTAGGGCACATCGGGTCGAGTTCATTTGGCGTGGCCAAAAGAGAAAGTCAAATATCAAAGAACCTGGAAAAACTTAATCAAATATATCCTGAATATTCCCAGGTTATACAAACCCACATAAACTCAGAAGGGGAATCCAGGGTATTTCGAAATCGGCTACAAGTCAGGTATTGGTTTACTCGGCAAAAAAACTCTGGTTTAAGATCCATGCTATTTGTCTCTCACGCTCTGGGCGGAGGCACAGCAGAATACATAAAAAGATGTGAGATAGCCTTAGCAAAGGAAGGAATCGAAGTTCTTATTCTAACGAATACTGAACATGGAGGTTTCCAACTCTCAGATCGCGGGAAAACATTGATCTGTAACTATACACCGAATGAGATCACTGAACTTTGTTCACATGTTGGCTTATTGAATGTTATGGAAATGGTGTTCAACTCCACCTTCAATTTCCCGCCAAAAATGCTTGATCGACTAATAGAAGTCGGTAATTCCTATACGGTAGTCGTTCACGACTACTCATGGTTTTGTCCCAGAGTAAATCTTATAGATGCGCATGGCAGTTATTGTGGTATGCCTGATCGAGATGTTTGCGTAAAGTGCATTAAAGTTGCCGGGACGCATAAGGATATATCAAACGAATGGAAGAGTGATTCTGGAGGGTTGAATGAATGGTTACGTCATAACGAAAAGTTTCTAGATAATGCACGTAGGGTAATTGCTCCGTCAAAAGATGCTGCACGCAGAATATCCACAAAATTCCCCTTGACTACACCGATAGTCCGATACCATAGTGACGGCTTTGCACTTCCCGTTATGATGGAAAGATTTGTGGATGACGGGCTGGGAAATCAGACCATCGCTATCTTCGGGATGATAGGAGATCACAAGGGTCTCGGTGTTTTAAAAAATCTTTGCTGGCTGCTAACTTCAAAACACCCGGGAGTGGAAATCGTGTTTTTTGGAGCAATAGCGAATTACGATTGGTTAGATGGTTACGATAATGTTAAATGTGTAGGAGAGTATTGTGAAAACTCCCTACCTGATTTAATTAAAGAAATAAAACCAACAATTTCCTTGTTTTTGAGCGTTTGGCCGGAAACTTATTGTTATGCATTGACGGACTCGATAAGAAATGGCGTCTATCCTATTGCTTATGATATTGGTGCTTTTCCAGAGCGTATCTCTATGCATAACTATGGATCCATTATACCCCTGAGTTACGATAGTGAGTGTGTTTATAAGTCCATTGTTGATGTTATTGAAAGCACATCCTTTACTGACGCAAGAATATCGAATATACAGCCAGGGATCAGTTATGCAAATGAGCTTGTTGACTATTTTCAGCTAGAAGCCTTGGAAGCTCCCCCCCAAGAGTCGGATCTGACCTATGCATATTCAGAAGAAAGCTAAAGAAATCGGAAATAGCTTCACTTATTCGTTCTAATCCCTATCTCGACCTGAAGCATATTGTGGCTCGTGTTTGCCGTACAAAGCCTTAGGTCCAGATGCCCATTGCACAATCGTTGGCGGCTAGATACCTCGGTATGCGCAGGTATGGCGAATGTTTGCAACTCCCTATGATCTGTTAGTTATTGGGAATAGTTTTAAGAAATTACGTTGGGTATGCAACTTGCGTTATTACGCCCCTCGAGTACATAGATATAACTTACCAAGCTGAGAATTATGACTTCTACAAATCAGCTCGAAATATTAGGGCGCGATATGCGTGATAGTGAGAGAAATTGAGAGATAAGACTACATTGCCATATGAAGACCATGAATTGGTTAGTCAGTATTTCGACTCTGAATTCTATAAAGAAAATGTAGATATTCTGACTGATTTGACTGATGAGGCTCTGATTGAACATTATGTGGTAAAAGGAGTCGGTGAAGGAATTGATCCGGTACGATGGTTTTCGACTTCTTTCTATTTGACTTCTAACAGAGATGTAGCTGAAAGCGGAATGAATCCGTTTGTTCATTTTCTAAAGTTTGGTTCGGCAGAAGGGAGACCGGCTTTGCCGTTTAGTAGTCAGAGTGAGATTGGGAAATTGCAAGACATGGATGAGGAAGAATTAGCTAGATCAAGTTATAAAGAAATATCCGAATTGGACAGTGATGTAATGGAGGATGGATTTACGAAGTTTCTTGAAGTTAGCCGTTTAGAGCATCAAGACTTCAAAGAAGTTAACAGGCCTCGAGTATCTGTGATAATACCGAACTATAACCATGCAACTTATTTAAGTGAGCGGATAGAGTCGATCTTGAATCAAGGGTTTCAGGATTTGGAAATCATTATCCTGGATGACAATTCCAAGGATGACAGCCATGATGTGATAAGCAGTTATGTTGAACGGTACCCCGATAAAATAACTTATATAAGGAATGAATTAAACTCAGGTAATGTTTTCAGCCAATGGAAGTTGGGTTATGAAATGTGTCGTGGTGATTTCATATGGATCTGTGAAAGTGATGACACTGCTGAGGCAGACTTTCTTGAGTTAATGGTGCCGGCGTTCGATGATCTATCTGTAATGCTTGCATTCTGTCGGGTGCAGTTCATTGATGCAGAGGGAAATGAACTTGATGGTTTGGATGCATACCGGGAACGGGCCGAGCCAGGGATATGGGGTGCAGACAGATCAGGCCCGGCAGCGTCGTGGTTTGCTGGTGCTTTTTCGGTTCATAACATTATACCGAATGTTGGTGGGTGTTTGATTCGTCGACAAATTATTGATGAAGGAGTATGGGCAGAAGCCCAAACCTATAGTATTCTTGGCGACTGGTTTTTGTATTTGCAGCTATCACGGGGTGGCAAGATATCTTATGTTGCAGAGGCGACAACGTATTTTAGGCAGCACGGGAATAACACTTCTGTTAATAGTTTTAAAGAAGAAATGTACTACCGGGAGCATAGCGAGTTAGCCACAGCGGTTCGGGAAGTGTGGTCCGTAACGCCCGATACTACCTGGCGTTTCTACAAGCAGTTAAATGACCAATTTTCTAGCAATTCAGAATTACAGCACCGGAATTTACTTGATCTCGTTAGTGTGGACAAAATGTTGTCCGTCAATAGACATCAGGAGCATGTATTAATCGGGTTTCTGGGATTTCATGTTGGTGGCGGCGAATATTTTCCAATATATATTGCTAACGCTCTTGTGGAGTTGGGAGTCCAGGTCTCAATGTTGGCGATTGATTCATTGTCTGTGCATCAGGATATGTATGATCTACTAGATAAAAGAATTGCTGTTTATAGCTCGCAGGATGTAAGAGGTCTTGGTGCCGATGAATTTATTAAGCAAACTAGTGTAACCCTGATCAATAGCCACCATATTGGAATAGAGGGCCTGTTTTTCCTGGAGAATGACCTAAAAAGTGACATTCCCTTTATATCTACGTTACATGGAACTTACGAGGTATCTGGTGTTAATGAGTACAACTTATCTAAGTTGGTTAGGAAAGTATCTCACTGGATTTACACTGCGGACAAAAATATTTCGCACCTTAAGAGGCGAAGTTGGTGCGACACTGGCAGAACTAAGCTACCAAACGCTACACCTATTGTGAGTGAGACTCACTACATCTCCAGGGATCTCCTGGATATATCGGACAACACGTTTGTCTTTATCCTGGTATCTCGTCCTGTCGCAGAAAAAGGGTGGCAGGATGCTATTGATGCATTTCTTTCCCTGCGTAATGAGGGTGAGGATATAGCCCTGCTCCTCGTTGGGGAAAGTGACTATCAGCTAATGCTAAAAAGAGAGTACGGCGAAGAAGAGGGGATTTATTTTTTGGGATATCAAGACAATATGCATGGACTCATGCGGAATTGTGACTGTTGTCTATTGCCAACGCGGTTTCCGGGGGAATCCTATCCGCTGATTTTAATACAAGCACTTCAGTGTGGATTGCCCTGTATTTCTACTACCATTGGTGAAATATCATCGATGTTGAAGACTAAGGACGGCTATGCGGGAATTATTCTGAATCACAAGGACAATAATCAGTTTGTTACTGATCTTACCGAAGCGATGAAAAATATGCTTGATGAAAAGATCTATTTTGAGGCAAAAAATGTGGCTGAGCATGCTGGCAAAACCTATTCAATAACAACCCTGGCTAAACGTTATGAAAAAGTGTTCAGCGAGGCATTTGATGGGAAATTAAATTCTATCTCAGGTGATTATGTAAATGATATTGAATCAAATATTCAAGAGACGGCAGTAGCTTAATTAGCATTATATGAAGAATGAAATTCGATGAAAATATTGATTCATATTGGAGCAGGAAAGACTGGCAGTTCCGCAATTCAACACATGCTTGCTGCAAATAACCAAACATTACTAAATAGTGGTGTTTATATACCTTCAGAGGATCTAACTGAGACCGGTAAGGTCACTGGATATCAGGTCTGGTGGTTTGAACACATAAAAAAAGAAAACAAGGACATTGGTGTTACGGAATTAAGAAGGAATGTAGAGCAGACTATTGAGCGAGCCAGCAGGAATGGTTGTGAAAAAATCGTAATCAGTGCTGAAAATCTATGCAATTCTTTCAACTGGTCTGACTACTTCGGAGATGTGTTTAGAGGCTGTGAAGTAAAAGTTTTGATATACATAAGGCGGCAGGATGATTATTTGCTTTCAGCCTGGCAGCAGTGGGGTATTAAAAACGGATCTGGTTTTAATGAATGGCTTATATCGCAGATCGGTACAACGGCAGACTGGTCGGTTCCCATAAAAGAATGGGAATCAATAGCGTCTGATGGCGTCGATGTGCGCATTTACGAACGTGCAAAATTGTCTTGTGGTGATGTTGTTGATGATTTTCTGGATTTTTCTGGGATTGATCCATCAGGTATTTCAAGATCTAAACAAGCGGTAAACCCTAGTTTTAGCATCGCGGCTGAAGAATTGGCGTTGTCCGGGGCAGAGTTATTTGAGAGTGCGCATGATAATGAGTTTTTCAATTTTCTTCGTCAGTACGGGACAAAAGCGCAATTTAAGAAGTCAGGTGAGTCGAGAATAAATACGAGACAGCGTTTATCCATTATTAATCGGTATCAGCAATCTAATGATTGGATTAAAAGTGAGTATTTTCAAACTACCAGTGGTTCGTTGTTTAAGATGCCAACTGATGATGACTATAGAGTGTTGTCAGAATCGGAAATTGACAGAAAGAAATGGGCGTTAATTACCGAGTTGGTATACGGACTGCAACGTAAGAATACATAAAAAATATAGCAAGGTATAATATACATGAATAGCGTACAAGAACTAAATAAAACATTTGAAGTTGATGGATGTGAGTTTGTAGTAGATATGTCCCCTGGTTATAACCGGCGACCGTCTGAGAAAAATTCATTTACTATTGTCAAGTCACCTCAGGTTCTTCAATATTATTTCAATCTTGCTAAGAGATTAAAGGCTTCCCGGATACTGGAAGTAGGGGTGTTCCAGGGTGGGTCATTTGTATTGCTTGATAAGTTGTTCAAGCCCAAGACCTTAATCGGAGTTGAAATAGCGAAGAGTTTCCAATCCCTAAACGATTATTGTGGAGAGCAGGTTCGTAATGTAAATGTGTATTTCGAAACATCTCAGACGGATGAAACAGCCCTGTCATCTATCTTAGATGTTGAGTTTTCTTCTGGAATTGACCTTGTTGTGGATGATGCTTCCCATACTTATGAGAACACCAGGAAAACATTTGAATTAGTGTTTCCCCGACTCGATGTAGGTGGTACGTATATTATTGAAGACTGGGCCTGGGCTCATGTAAATAATGAAAACCATGTCTGGTATAAAGAGCCGGCCATGACAAATTTGCTTTTCGAACTAATCATTGAAATGGGGGCGAGTAATAATATCCGTTCTGTGTCTATTGACAAAGGTAAAGCTGTAATTGTTAAAGGTGGAAGTCGAGACCTGCTTAGTGGTAAGGGATTGCGTGGGCGCAAATTAGAGAAAATTTAATATGTCTCGATTTATGGTTTTGGGCGGGCACGGGTTTATAGGAGAATATGTTTGTAGGGCTTTTCACGAGACTGATGTTGATGTAGTAGCAGTGGGAAGAGCGTTTAAGGATGTTCCTTACAAGCAGATTGTTGCCGATCTCACAGATGTCTCTCAGATTGATGACTTGTTTATGCCTGGTGATACTGTTGTTTGTCTCGCTTCGACCAGTCTCCCGGCATCGTCCAATGAAAGTGTCTCTGACGAGGTCTCATCACATGTGCATCGGACTTTAATTCTTGCTGAGAAAGCAGCTTTTGCTGGTGCTGAGAAATTCATATTCTCGTCAAGTGGCGGGACTGTATATGGGCAGAATTCGGGGCGTTTGTCTGAAAATTCTAATACTCACCCGATTAGCGCATACGGTGTATCAAAGCTTGCAATTGAACATTATCTCCGGATTCTGGAAGCGGAGATGGGAATGCGCACTATCTCGTTACGTATCGCAAATCCTTATGGTCATGGTCAAATGTCTAACAAGGGGCAAGGGTTTATTGCGGCTGCTCTACATGCAATAGTTGAAGGAAAGCCTCTTACAATCTGGGGGGACGGATCCAGTATCAGAGACTATCTGCACGTTAAGGACGTTGCTCGCTCTATAGTCAAGGCAAGCTATTACGATGGAGTAGAGCCAGTTTTTAATATCGGCTCTGAAATAGGCATTTCGTTACTGGATTTAATCGATAAAATAGAAACGATATTTGAATGTAAATTGGACGTTAGATTTGATGATAAAAGAACCGTCGATGTAGCTGAGAACGTGCTCTGTGCAAAGTTAGCTGAGAATGAACTTGGTTGGAGATCAGAAATTTCACTCGAGGAAGGCTTGGCGGAGATAGCAGGAGATTTAGTGATTGAGAACATATTAGCTGCATAGTCGACGCAAGGCGGTGCCTCGATTCAATCGATGTAATTGTTTTTGGTGAGAAGGTGCTATGGCTGTAAATGGTCCATATTTTACGATTTTAATTTGTGCGATCTTTATTTGTGGGTTCAATAACACATATGCGACAGCCATTCTTTCAGATTCAATAGGCGTAGAATCGAGTGTTCCAGCGCTGTCATCAGAACCACCTGGTGTGCCTGGTGATGAAAAGTCCTGCCGATTGTCTGTGTCTTCGGTGCAGCAGGCTAGAAGATTTCTGAATGCGGAGGAAATTATTGATCTTACTGACGGTGACATTGTTGATGCACCTATCAGTACATATTCCATCGGTGATAAGCGAGTCTGGGTTCTACCAACTGCAAGACACATGGCTGGTTCTCTATTTGTCAATCATACTTTTATGGTTGGTGATATTGGTAAACCGTACTCCAAAGTACTTGGTTCTGTATCGCAGGCAAAGTTGTTCCCTAAGAGACCTGGGAATACTATGGATGGAAACGGATATAAATGGATAACTAACATATATAAAGCCGGTGACGAAGGTTTGCTAGCTTTTATTCACCTTGAATACACTGGGAAAAATGATCACTGGCATATGGAATGTGATCCCTGGATTAAAAAGAAGGTGTGCTCTCCAGGGGCTTCGAGGATAGGTTTGGCGTGGGCAGATCTCAGTGATGATGTGGAAATTCCGGAGTTTAGCTATCTTGGCCACATAGCTGGGTTTACCGCTGATCGGCTTCACTTCAATGTTCACGGTACCCCGTTTTTCGTAAATGAGATAGATGGTACTGAATATTTAAATATAGTGTTTCATGACTCAAATGTTGTAGATTGGGGCCAGATTACAACCGCAAGATCGCCTTTAAGCGAGGTTATCTCAGCAGCAAAGGCGGGACGCACTTCGGCCTGGAGAAAGTTCAACAAACATGCCTGGACGGATGCATTGAGTGGACAGTCTAGTACCATACTACCGATGGTTTCGAGTTTGTCGTCCGAGGATCCATTTATCGCGAATGGTCGCGTGATAGTACATAGTGATGCGGTTTATCACCGAGATACCGGGCTTTACGTTTTAAGTGCATACACTATGAAACGTGGAAATGTGTCTGGAAAACCAAGCAGGCTTGTGTTCTATGATTCCTGTGACGGCATTCACTGGAGGTTCAATTCTATTGCTAATGAGCGATTTGACGGCGAGTGGGGATATTCGTATTTGTCGTTTATAGATTCTCTTAGTGACAATGGGTTAGCGGTCGGTGATTTTCATCTTCTTGCTGGTTTTGATTATGGCATGCCGAATAAAAATGTTACGTTATTTGACGTTTCCATCCCGGAAAGTTGCACGTGCCTGTCTGGTGTTCGGCGCGACTAGCTAGAGTAGTGATGTTGTAACAAATAGAGATTGTTTAAGAATGCCTGCAAGATTTATCTGGGTGTGATCCAGGTGAGATGGGGGATTTATGACCGGTAACACGCTGAGTTGCGCGGTATTTGTGACTGAGATCACAATTTCTTAGTTCTGTTGGAAGTCGATTTGGTTCTTTGCCATACTCGGAGATATTTACGTTCGGGCTAAAGACATATGTACATTTCCAATAACCTAGCTGCTATTGCCATGGCAGTAGTCTTAACTGCAGTACCGTTTTCCGATGGAGCAGCCCAAAGTGTTAAGATATTGGCCGTTGGAGATTCGATAACGGAAGGTATCTCTGGTGAAAAAAGTTATCGGGACCCTTTGACTGTGGGACTGAGTGCGTCCGGTTGCAGCTACCAAATGGTTGGAAGCCGTACCGAGAATTTGACACCTACAGGGTTCGTTTCTCCACATGAAGGGTACTCTGGACATCGCGTAGATTTTTTTACTGAAGGCAGTCCTGATGGTAGTAATCCTGGAATTGTATCCATAATAAACGCACAGGATCCTGACGTATTCCTTATACATTTGGGCTCCAACGATATGAATGTTGGGCAGCCTGTTACTGGTGCATATCTGGCTAATGGCTGGGGTGGGACCATAGCGGAGATGGATGTTCTCGTCACACAAATATGGAACGCTAATGCTTCTGCTGAAATATTTGTGGCCAACGTAATACCATGGTTTGGAGGTAGTAGTAATGTCAATATTGCAACCGACATTCAAGCGCTGGGAGCAGAAATCGAGTCGTGGGTTGCGTCTGAAAACGATACTCGTTTGCATTTAGTGGATGTCAAATCTGGTTTCATATCAAATTATATGCAAGGGGATGGTATACACCCAAATGCCAGCGGTGACTCACATATAGCAGACGCATTCATTGGTGCTTTAGAACAGCAAAATATTTGTCCTGACACCGCAGTACCTACCACATCAATTGCAAGTCCAGTCGCTGGGGAAACAGTTTCAGGCACCCATACTTTTTCCGGATCGGCAACTGATCTTGGAGGATCTGGATTTGATAAGGTCAGAATAGCTATAGAAAACGATAATTACACCAGCCAGTCTGATCGTTGGTGGAATTTTGGCACTAGCAACTTTGGTAGCTACGATGAAACGATAGCTAATTTAAGTGGTGTTACCATTAGTAATCTTGATTGGGATATAACCGTTTCGCTACCTAGTGGGAATTTCACTTTATATGCTTTGTCGGTAGATAACAGTGGAAATCAGGATTATTACAATACAGGTGTTTGGCCAACAAATCGGCAATTTACGGTTGTGGCTGACAATCAACCGCCAACGACTGCCATAGTGACTCCTGATGTTGGGTCTGTGCTTGACTCTAACAACCTCATTACATTTTCCGGAAATGCCACTGACACTGGTGGTGCAGGATTTTATGCAGTTCGTCTGCGAGTTTTAAACCTGGATTCCGGACAGTTCGAATTACTCAGTAATAATTCTGATTCAATAAGTGCCACTTTGACAAAGCCTTCTAATCTTAACAATACTAACTGGAACTATTCATACAATCTTGACCCCGGCAGTTACAGGGTGTTGGTTCGAACCATCGACAATGCGGGTAATGCGAATCCGTGGGTGACCAGGGAGTTTTCGGTTTCTGCAATTGACCTTCAGGCACCTAAGGCTACTATAGTGGCTCCAGGCACAAGTGTTTTCGCTGGTGCTGTTACGTTTGCGGGTAACGCGACTGAGTCCGGTGGGTCGGGATTTGCTAGTGTCCGGGTCCGAGTTAGAGATACCGCTTCTGGTCAATTTGTTACCCTAAAGAACGGTAAGAGCACGATCAGCGCGGTGTTATCCAAGCCCGGCGATAAAAACAATACTAATTGGGCAGTGACCGAAACGATGTCTGCAGGTACCTACCGACTTTTTGTAAGCGCTACTGATCAAGCTGGAAACCAGCAAGCGTGGGCGAAGAGAGATTTCACGGTCAGCAATGCCCCTGACAACCAGGCACCAGTAGCTGTAGTAGTTAGCCCGACCAGTAACTCCATGGTTGTCGCGAATACCGATTTTGTTATCTCCGGTAATGCTACAGACACGGGTGGGTCCGGATTCTCGGCTGTTCGCTTGCGGATCCTTAACAATAATTCCGGGCAATGGGAGGTTCTGTCTAATGGATCCATTATCATCAGCGCGGCACTAACAAAACCTAACAACAAAAACAACACTAACTGGAATTATATATACTCGTTGCCGGCTGGAAGCTATCGTTTGTTTGTCGCTGCGATCGACAAAGCGGGTAATCAGCAACCTTGGGTAAAACAGAACTTCACCGTTCAGTAATCCCGATTATTTATTGATGAAAAGGCCAGGGTTGCGATGTCGGCGGCTCTGGTCAAATTCATATGGGCAAAAGGGGTGACGCTAATATTGCAGGTGGTGTTAGAGCTCATCTAGAATGCGTTTCTGATAGAGGCCTCAAAGGGTAGTAGGCCTGATTTGGATTGGATGTGTTAAAAATGGATATTTATTGCAGGTGTCTTGTGGTGTTTAAGCCGGGTTGGGGAAAGGTTAAACTTTTAGTTTTCCTCTTTGCGTTTGGGACAAATGCATTTTTCAGTACTGCTCAGGCGAATGCACCTGATGTCCAGATCGATCCATTGCCCTCAACCGTAACCGAACTTGTCGAATTGACTGGGTCGGCCAACGGCGATTCAGCAATCAGTGAAGTATACCTTTCGATTAGTCATGATAATTCCGGTTATTACTGGAATGGATCCGTGTTTCAACCAAGTCCCATTGAGGTACTGGCTAACTTGTCAGGATCGGGGGCAACTGTAGGTTGGTCCTACTTTTTCTCAGATTCACTTTCAGCTGGCGGATATACGGTCACTGCGCGCTCTGTGGATTCTGGCGGCATTGTGGGGACTAGTTCAGATAGTGAATCGTTTGCAGTCACCAGTTACTTTTCGAGTTCTGGTAGCGGCATGTGGGGGCCAGTGATACAGGTACCCTCAATCCCTGTGTCTGCCGCCAATCTGCCAGATGGCACAATCCTCACTTGGGCTGCGTACAAGGCTGATGATTTTCAGCCATATGGAAGTGACTTCGGGCAGACTTTTACTACCATATTTAATCCCGGCACCGGAGTGTCAACCCTTGAACTGGTGACTGAAACTTCGCACGATATGTTCTGTATGGGAGCTAACATTCTCGAGGACGGAAGGGTACTGATTAACGGTGGTAATAGCGAAGCCAGAACTAGTATCTTTGATGGCAATTCAAGCTCCTGGGTGATTGATGACCAAATGAATATTCCGAGGGCGTATCAGGGCAACACCATGCTATCAGATGGTCGCGTGCTTACGCTTGGAGGGTCCTGGAAGGAGAATGCACAGTGTCTTGGTCAAAGTGATAACAATGGTTCCTGCTCGGATAAAACAGCGGAAGTTTGGGATGAGCAGAATGGCTGGACAATTCTTTCAGGGATTCAGGCCACACCTCTATCAACCAATGATGTAGATGGATTATTCAGATCTGATAATCATATGTGGTTGTTCTCTGTTCCTGGTGGCAAGGTTTTGCATGCAGGTCCAGCTGCCCAGATGAACTTGTTGGATGTCAGGGGCAATGGCTCTGTTATCCCCGCGGGTCTTAGAGCGAATGACAGTGATGCTATGAACGGCAATGCGGTTATGTTTGATATTGGTAAAATACTAACTACAGGGGGGGCTCCCAACTACGAAAATAGCAATGCGACTTCTAACGCGTTTGTTATTGATACTGACGGAGTTTCTGTTAGTGCTAGAAAGATAGACAGCATGTCTTCGCAACGCGCTTACCATAACAGTGTGGTGCTGCCTAACGGAGAGGTTATTGTGGTCGGTGGCCAATCGTATCCTGTGCCTTTTTCGGACGCTGGATCTGCAATGATGCCTGAATTGTGGAATCCAGTGTCTGAGTCTTTCCGTGAATTGGCCCAAATGTCGGTTCCCAGAAATTATCATAGCGTTGCACTGCTTACTCAGGATGGAAAAATACTCGCGGGTGGTGGAGGATTATGTGGAAACTGCAATACCAACCATTCTGATTTGGAAATACTTACACCTCCTTATCTTTTTGACGCAGATGGTAATCTTGCTGAAAGGCCGACTATCTTAAATGCACCTTTGAAATCTAGTTATGGAAAGAAGATCGCTGTTACAACTGGCTCTGCGATTAAAGCTTTGGTCTTAATGCGAGCGTCAGCAGTTACTCACTCAGTCAACAATGCACAACGGCGTATTCCATTGGACTTTGTGCGAACAGCAGAAAGTAGTTATTTAGCCAACATTCCTATCGATAGTGGTGCCGTCATACCCGGCAATTATATGCTGTTTGCATTGGATGCCAATGGAGTGCCAAGTATTGCTAGAACTATCAACATAAGTCATCTGGAGTCACTTGACGACGTTCAGAAGCCAAATACAGTTATAGTGAATCCAGAATCTGGGGCAGTGCTTGATTCAAGCATCCAGATTACTTTTTCTGGAAATGCTACTGACACAGGGGGATCAGGCTTTAGTACGGTGGACTTGCGTATATTGAACCTCGCTTCCGGTCAGTTTGCTTTATTTGCAGCCAACTCAGACACAGCCAGCGCAACATTAACGAAGCCGGGTAATCTGAACAACACTAATTGGTTTTTTTCGTACACTTTAGATCCCGGTAATTACAAGTTTTTCGCTCGTACTATCGATAAATCGGGTAACTCGAGTTCATGGATTACCAGTGAGTTTACCGTTTCTTCAGTTGATCTTAAGGCACCTAAGGCAACAATTATTTCGCCTGACGCAGAGGCCTATGCGGGTTCGATTGTTTTTGCGGGAAATGCTACTGAATCGGGAGGTTCCGGTTTTTCCTCCATAAGGATTCGAGTTAGGGATATTGATACTGGTCAGTTTGTTACTCTTAAAAATGGGGCCAGTATAATCAGTGCGACACTTTCTAAGCCTGCAAACAAGAACAATACTAACTGGACGGTTACCGAAATATTGCCGGTGGGTAACTACCGAGTATTTGTAAGGGCAACCGATCAGGCTGGAAATCAGCAAGCGTGGGTCAAGCAGGATTTCACGGTTATCAATGCTCCAGATAACATAGCGCCTGTGGCTGTAATAGTCAGCCCAGGTGCGGGGGTTAGTGCGAATACTAATTTCGTGATCTCAGGGAATGCTACAGATACTGGTGGCTCCGGGTTTTCTACTGTTCGTCTGCGGATACTTAATACTGATCGAGGAGAATGGGAGATATTCCCCAATGGATCTATTGTGGCCAGGGCTGCACTAACCAAACCAAACAACAAAAACAACACAAACTGGAACTACATACACTTGCTGGCGGCTGGAAATTATCGTCTGTTTGTCGCTGCTATCGATAGGGCGGGTAATCAGCAAGCGTGGGTGAAACGGAATTTCACTGCTCAGTAAGTTCGTAACTATGATCACGGTGTAAAACTTCCGTTTGAGAATAATTGATCATTTTGTATCGTACTCTCAGTAATCAATTTACTTACTGCTTTAGCCTATCAGCCCCTAGCCAACATCTCTCCTTTGTCTCAGCATTGTCTTGGCTCTAGAGGAAGTCTGGTTATAAAATCTGGTGTCTTCTAATACTCGATACTTATTGAAGGTTTATCAAGTTCGTGAGCGAAGCCAGCATGGAAAGTGGGCTGAAGAATTTCAAGCCAGATTCTCACTAAATAGGGTTACCTATGTAGTACAACTGATTTGTTTTCAATTATCATCGGCCGCTTATAGAGGTTCACATTTAGTGCGACCGGTACCTTGGGTTGTTAGTTCGCAAACTCAAATTTAATTGTTCACTTGTTGATTAGATTCACAGTATCCCACGCTGCAGTGCCAAGCGAACGGCTAAACATCAAATCAATTATTAGTAGGCTGGATCTCGATATTTCACAGTCTACAAAACACTACTTTTGTCTAGTCACACAATGTAGAACCGAGAAGCAGTTAACTTTCAAATCAGTGACCTGCAGGTAGTCTCCTCCAACTCGCGTACAGCGCCTCCATGCGCTAAGCATTTTTTGTTGGAGATACAATGCTCAGTAAAATAATTTATGGAACGTCAGTTATAGGCTTATTTTTTTTTAGCCCTTTTGCATCAGCTGAATTATGTAATGGGAAAATTCCTACTGTTATTGGTACATCTGGCGATGACACCATTGTTGGTACCCCCGGCCCCGATGTCATCGTCGGGCTTGAGGGCAATGACATAATTACAGGACTTGGGTCAAACGACACCATTTGTGGTGGACCAGGAATGGATTTCATAGACGGAGGCGTTGGTGATGACTATATAAAAGGGGGTCCTGATGATGACACTTTACATGGCGGTGAAGGTGCGGATCACATTAGAGGAAGTAGAGGAAACGATTCGTTAGACGGTGGAATGGGTCAGGATTCTCTTTATGGTGGAGAGGGAAATGACTATCTCAAGGGTGGGCCAGATGACGATATTCTGGATGGCCATTTAGGCGACGATATTTTGCGTGGTAGTAGGGGAGACGATATCCTGGATGGCGGTGCCGGAAATGACCAAATGCACGGGGGGGTTCAGGACTTTAGAGATACCTGTGATTTTGAAGGTGATGATTTGTTCCTTCCCGTCAGCTGCGAGCGTGATAACCCAGACCCTGCACCGGCCTTACAATGTGAGTTAGATGTTGATCCGATTAGTGATACGTTTCTGAGTAAGCCAGAAATTATCGCATTGATGGATGGGAATATTATAGATGCCCCTGTGAGCACTTTCCGGGTGGGTGAGAACAATGTATGGATACTCCCTACTGCAAACCAGAATATAGTAGATGGTGTTTCGACTTTGCTTACCGTAAGTCATACCCTGACGGTTGGTGATCTTGACGATCCGAACAGAATTAACATGGGGGTTTTTCCACAAGAATCCTTTACGCCAGTATCCCCTGACGCCATAACTGGTACAGATGGTTATAAGTGGATTACTAATACCTACCAAACTCCTGAAGGAGTTCTGGGTTTTGTGCACGCTGAATATACTGGTCCAAATGACTATTGGACAATGCCCTGTGATCCATGGATAGATCGTGCTTACTGTGCCCCGGGGCAATCGAAGATTGGTCTGGCTTGGATGGATACAACACCGGGGTTTCATCATAACCCGGTTTTTCTGTATCTTGGGCATATTGCCGGCTTCACAGTCGATCGAGCTCATTTCAATGTACACGGCACCCCTTATTTTATTAATACTTATGCGGGGAAACGTTATCTTAACATTGTCTTCCATGATGCTCATCAATTGAACTGGGGGCAGATCACAATGGCGCGCTCACCACTGGAAGATGTAATTGCCGCTGCCAAGTTGGGGCGTACGAGTGACTGGGAAAAGTATAATGAAGGTAATTGGGAAAATGCACTTACAGGACAATCGAGCTCAATACTCCCTAAAGTCCCGTCACTTCAAGGTATCGATGACAACATCGCGAATGGTAGGGTAATTGTACATAGTGACGCGGTTTATCACGAGGAAACAAAGAGATACTTTCTAAGTGCGTATACATTGGAGAGATCTGGTTTTGACAGCGACACGGGTGTGCCCAGCCGGCTTGTATTTTATGATTCATGTGATGGGATAAATTGGAATTTTAATCGGATCGCGAATGACCGGGTTGATGGAGAATGGGGTTACTCATATGTTTCAATCTTTGACGACGATGGAACTGACAACGGGCGGGCTTCTGGTCCATTTACCTTGATGTCGGGGTTTGATTATGGAAGGCCGGGTAAGCATGTATTGAAAGTGAATTTGTCGGCACCTGATTCATGTAACTGTCCGTAATCCTGGTAAGTAGTTCCGGGTTCTGGTTTTGCGAATTAAACCAATGGTTATTTCAGCAAAATTTGTGAACCCGGAATTATCAATTCTCTTGACGCTCTACGGGCAATTTAAGATACTAAATTGTCCGTAGTATAAATTAGTCAGTTGGCGATCATATTAGTCTCAAGGGAAGGTGTTTGTGTATAGCAGCAAAGAAAAGCCAGAAATCCATCGAAGTAAATTATCAATTTATGGTTCTGCCATAGCCTTTATATTTACTATCTTATTCTCGACCAACGCATGGTCAGAAACAATCGCTGGAAGGTTACTGGTAAATTGGGGAGATACACAGGCGGGTGACTATACGGTGAGTGTGGTTTTGGTACCGTCATTTGGTGGTAAGAACTTATCTCTCTATATCAGCGATCAATTAATAGAAAACTCAGGAGGCTATGGAGCAATAAACGGAGCTCTCGTCGAGATTGAAACCGCTCAGGTGTCAAGTGCCGCATTCTCTCTTTTTGATCGCACAGTGTCCGCTTTGAGCATTAAAAGTTTGACTCAGAATTCAAGGTTGGCTGCTGTATCCAATTCGCGGATATATACTTCCATAATGTGTAAGTTTGCGGGCAATGCCAGTGAACCGCAAGGATTGACATATTTTCAGGATATGTATGGAAACTCACCTGGAATGCTAAATCATTACTGGAAAGAAGCTTCGAGTAACGTTTTCAACATTGATGGGTCAACCGCGTATGGATGGTTTACGTTGCCATTTACCAGTGCCTACTATAAGAGTCTCGTTGTAGGTGATCCGGATGATTTCAACTCAAACTCTTCGTCAATGCTAGATAAATTACACGAGGATTGTATTAACGCAGCTGACGCTGTTGTCGATTTTAGCGCTGTCGATGGTGTTAACTTGATGTTTAATGACACTATTGGGTGTTGTGCTTGGGGTGGCAGCGCGCCGTACCAAGTCGATGGATTATCAGGCTTTTTACCTACAACGTGGGAGCCGCCGTGGGGTTGGGGTAACCAATCAACGATGGTACATGAAATGGGGCACTCTCTGGGACTGCCTCACAGTAATAATTTTGATCGAGATGGGTTTCCCTATGATAATCCCTGGACACCCATGAGTGATGCTTATCAATTTACCGTATTGGATCAAACTTACGGGATACGTGGAAAGCATATCAATGCCTTTGAAAAATACACTTTAGGCTGGCTACAGCCAAGCGAAACATTTAATTACACAAGTGGATCAGCAACTATTAACCTGGATCCTCTTAATTATGCCTTTGCGGGTGCCAATGCATATCGGACGGCTATCATCCCTGTAAATTCTGCTGAAATCGACTACTACATGATCGAGGTAAGAACTAACGGCGGTGAAGGAGGAGGGTATGATGCAAATTTACCTGGGAACGCCGTAGTGATTTATGCAGTCGAGGAATCAAGACGAGAACCTTCCTGGATTGTAGACGGTGATAATCCCGTGGCAGACTTTTCAAGCACAGAAGGAGTGATGTGGCGTGTAGGGGAGGTTTATGAAGACACTGCGAATAACATTAGGGTTTCTGTCGATTACAAAACAAACTCGCAGTACACTGTCTCTATAAGTGGTATTGATTCTGAGGCACCGAACACAGTGATTGTGACACCGGGGAACGGTGGACCGGAATTGGATGCTGGCATTGCAATTACCTTTTCCGGAAATGCCACAGACACTGGAGCCTCTGGGTTTTCTGCAGTACGGGTCCGCATCCTTAACTTGGGAACTGGCCAGTTCGAAACACTTAGTAACGGATCTGATTCCATCGCTGCAACATTGACCAAACCGTTTAACTTAAATAACACTAACTGGAACTATTCACAGGCACTCAACCCAGGTAGCTATCGGCTAATGGTTAGAACCATCGACAAAGCAAGTAATGCAAGTCCATGGGCCACGCGAGAGTTTTCCGTTATCGCTCCTGATGTATTTTCGCCTAAAGCCACAATTGTTTCGCCAGAACCCACGGTTGTCACTGGCGCTGTAATTTTTGCTGGTAACGCTACTGACACCGGTGGTTCGGGCTTTGCTGCTGTTCGGCTCCGCGTAAGGGATGAAGGTACCGGGCAATTTCTAATACTAAAAAACGGAACTAGTACAATTAGTGCAGTTCTCTCAAAGCCCGGGAATAAAAACAACACTAACTGGACCGCTAGTCAGTCTCTAACTGCTGGGAGCTATCGGCTTTTTGTAAAAGCAATCGATCAAGCCGGAAACCAGCAGCCTTGGGTAAAGAGGGATTTTGTAGTTCAAAGCGCACCAGATAACCTGGCTCCAGTGGCAATAATTGTCAGTCCGACTGGTGGCTCAGCAATTGATGCAAGCGCTAACTTTGTTATTTCCGGCAATGCTACGGACACAGGTGGTTCGGGATTTTCCGCGGTTCGTCTGCGAATTCTCAACACCGGTTCAGGGCAATGGGAGATATTTCCTAATGGGTCGATAGTTGCTAACTCAATACTGTCCAAGCCCAACAACAAAAACAACACTAACTGGAAGTATATTCACTCGTTGCCGGGAGGAAGTTATCGTCTGTTTGCGGCTGCAGTCGACAAGGCGGGAAATCAACAGTCCTGGGTTAAGCAGAATTTTTCTGTTCAGTGAGTGGCGTCACTTAAGGTGGTTATCTTAAGTGAAGTAGGTAATCGGGCGCGAAATGTTTAGTAGCGCCTTTTTTGAGTAGAGCAATGTAAGTGAGTCACTAACAGCTGTGCGTCGAGTGGTGCCCGGGGCCGGAATCGAACCGGCACGGTATTTCTACCGAGGGATTTTAAGTCCCTTGCGTCTACCAATTTCG